>PVHY01004681.1:0-91687 GCA_004024945.1 Uropsilus gracilis
CGCCCAGCTATTTTTTGGGACTAGGTCTCGCTGTGGTGCCCCGAGTGGAACTCAAGCTACGATCCCTATCCCCAGTCACTTCATAAGCTGAAGATTACAGGCACGAGCCACCATGCCCGGCTAACACCAGGATTTTAATAGCCAAGGCCACTAACTCTTTGATGGGATCTTTTATTGGATAAAAGTCTCAAAATGCCATAGAGAATGTGATTTTGTACTTAGAACAGGAAATAGATATTAAGAGAGAATTACCTGAAAATATACTGGAGAGAGGTGTTCAGTGTGCATTAATGGGAGAGAGAACAAACAAATTATCTGAATCTGGAAACTAACTGCGAAATGTATGTGTGTATGTCATTGAAAATGATCCAAAAGTGATACCTACGTTTATATGTGGAAAAGAATCATCTACATATGAAGGTCCTGAAGAAAATGTGTCTTTAGCAACCTTTGTCTGCAAAGAGGGATTTATTTTAAAAGGCATAGAAAACAAAATCAATAAACTCAATTACATTACATTTAAATGCTCTACAACAGAAGACATCACCAAGTGGGGGGAAAAGGAGCTACAGATTGAGGAATATATTTGCCTTTTAAAAGTTAACAATTCAAAGGGAAAAATGGGAAAAACAATTTACAAATAGGAAACCTAGAAGGTTAATTCATCTGGAAAGGTGAAACATTAATCAAGGAAATACTAGAAAGGGTTATATAATAAAGTTCTGGAGGGTCACACACTAAATGCTGTGACTGGAAGTAACATCCTAACTTAGACTATGAGTTGCCCAAAACACAGGGCTTACTTGGTGACCAGTACAACACAGAGCCAGAGTAAGAAATGTCTTTGTTGTTGAAAACTATTGAGATGTTGGAATTGTTATACCCCCAATCTAGTATATTTTGATTGATACAGATATGAAATAAAATCCTTTGGGTCTAAGATAAAGGGAGACTTGCAATTATATGTCCTAGTATAGCTTTAAATTACTATGTGCTTGTATTACTTATTTTAATTTTTGATTTTTTTGAAACTAGGTCTCACTATTTTTGCTGGTGTAACCACAGACTCATGTTACCCAGGGTATCACAGACTCCAGCAATCCCCAGCCTCAGCTTCCCAGGTAACTGGGATTACAGGCACGCGCCACCATGCCCAGCTGTTTTTTTGGCACTTGGTCTCGCTACGTGCCCCCAGTGGGACTCCAACCGTGATCCCTGGCCCCAGCTGTGACTTCCTAGGCTGCCACCTACAGGCACGTGCCACCATGCCTTTGTATTACTTATTTTAAAAAGTAAAATTGCTGGCAAAATAAGAGTTTGTTCAGCCCACACTAGGATGGTGCACTGGATAGAAATTAATATAGGTAGATGGAATCTAGAGACATTTTGAAGGTAAAATTGGTTGCATTTGGTGATTGACTGGGTGAATTATGTTTTTCTGATATGGAATTTTTATAATAAGCTTGCTTTTGTAGGTCCAAAATAAAGTGTTACCCCCACCCCCAAGTATCCTTTCAGTGTACCCTTATTTAATCCATGGTACTTTCTTTTTTTATCATTTTATTTTCTTAGATTTTTGTTAACTTTTGGATACAAAAGATTCTAAATAAAAAGTAAGGAAGACCTACAATAAGTTTTCATTATTTCCTAATCCTAAACTTTTATTCCTATACTGAGGTAGTTGATTTCTTCCTGTACTGAGGTCGTTGATTTCTTCACTTACCCTTTTATTTTCATTTTCATATTTGCAACAGATACAGCGCTTCTTTAAATATTTTATTATGCCTTCATTGCATCACTATTATAGTTTTTATTATTTCAACCACCACCTCTCTTCCTATTTTTACTATGACTTTACCATATTTTGAATGATCTCTTCTTCCCTAGGTGTAATTACATATTATTTTCACATGCACTAAGCACTTAACTGTCTCCTATATGCAGATCTGTTTATAGGACAGATCTCAACTTTTCCAGTTACTCCTTCCCTCATATACAGTCTTCTCCCTCATCCCCTTTATCAGAATTTAACAACTTACCTATTCCTGATTTAGTTCATGTTGTTCTTAAAGGCCTTTGTTCCTCTTGACATCTATCTTGACTTTTTTAGGTCCCTCACACATCACCTTACCTCAAATTGCTAACTGGAAATTTTTGCATCTGTTCATAACATTTTATTTACTTCTATTGTGGTGCTTTTCCTTCCACAATTGTTCTTCCTTTTATTTCCTGTCTAAGTTATCAAGACCACTACTTATAATATTGTCTAAGCTACACATCCAGGATTGATCATTTATGCTTCCTTCTACCATAGCTTCCAACTAGATACTGAGGTGATGCTCTCACTTTAAGGAAATTATCTAAAATTATTTAGAAACAGTTGTAAGTATATGTGTAGACAGAAATTATTCTCCTAACTCTTAAAACAACTTTTGAGGGATTTTTTCTTATTCCCATTATATAAATGAGGGAACTAAAGTTTGAAGAGGCTAAGTACCTTACACAAGGTTAAATATAAGTTTTTTCCCATTACATCAAGACCCGCCCTAATCCATTTGGCCTCATAAAAATTTCTCTAATTCATTTCCTTCTTGTTGTTTCTCTTGGTTCCTGCCTTTATCATTTCTCTTTCTGGATTATTGCAGTAGCTTTCTAACTGGTACAATGCCACTCTTCTTTCCCTCCCCCAAGCTCTTCATTCTCTGCCAGGGTACTTTCCTAAATACAAATCCGTTCATTTTATTCCCCTGTTTAAAATTCTTCAGTGGTTCCTTGTGGCCCACAAAGTGAAGTTCAAACTTCTTATCATGGCATCTTATCCATCATCTGGTATATGTGCTGCCGAAGCAAACACAGCTTATCCATCATCTGGTTCTTGCTTACATTTTTAGCATCATTTCCTATTACTTTCTCTTCCCCATTCTGTATTCCAGTAACACTGAACTATTTACGGTTACTGGAACCTAATTTGTTCTCTCCAACCTTTTGCTTTTGGAATTTCCCCTGCTTGGAATCTCCTATCCTAGTCTGCCTTATGAATCCCTATTTATCTAATCACAATTCAGCTTAAGCTAGATTTCTGTGACATGGATGTTAAAAGTTATTCCTCAGCATTTCCTATATGATGAGGCGGTCTTAGACTTGTCTGAATCCTTTTTTATTTTTTTTTTCCCTTCCGTCTAGTTGAGCAGTTTACCACCATGTGATAAAATGGTTCCTGCCTTTAATTTCTCTCACCTATTAGTGAGGTCCTTGAAGACAATATATTTTTTTTTTAAGTCAGGATGAGTATTTTTTAAACATAGTCCCTAATATAGTGTCTGGAACAGTAGATATTTGTATTAATCTGCTTGGATAGTCTTAACAAAGTACCATCGATTGGTGGCTTAAACAACGGAAATTAATTTTCTCACAATTCTGGTGGATAGAAATTAGAGATAGAGTGCCAGCATGGTCTGTTTCTAATGAGATGTCTCTTGGATTTGTAGGTGTCTGCCTTTTCACTCTGTGCCTAGATGGCTTTTTGTTGTAATGCATGCATGTGAAGAGAAAGGGAAATCTCTAGCTCCCTCTATATATAAGGCCACCAGTGCTGTTGGAATTGGACCCCATCCTTAGGAACTCATTTAGCATTAGTTATCTCCTAAAAGCTTATCTTCCAATACAGGCTACTTTTTTAAAATTTTGTCTTTAGAAACATTGGGGGCTACATTGAATTTCATAAAATACATGAGCCTGCGGTTCCATGGGCAAAACTAGGGAGACCTAGTATCAAAAAAAATAAATAATGATAATAATAATAATACAGTCAGCTAGTGAAGAGGGTAAATGCAAAATCATTTGTGATTAAGATAGCTAATGGACTGGGAGAAATAAGAAAAAAAAATTTTTTTTTTTTGAGACTAGGTCTTGTTATTTTTACCTGGCTCACATTGCTCAGGGTACCACAGACTCAAGCAACCCCCAGCCTCAGCTTCCCAGGTAGCTGGGATTACAGGTGCGCGCCACCACGCCCAGCTATTTTTTGGGACTAGGTCTCGCTGTGTTTCCCCGAGCAGGATTCAAACTATGATTCCTAGCCCCAGCCGCTTCATAAGCTGAAGCTTACAGGCACGAGCTACCGTGTCTAGCCAGAAATAAGAATTTCCTTGTTTCTACTCAGTTTTCATTCATAAAAGATATAATCAAGGCTGGGCATTATGGCGCATGCCTGTAGGTGGCAGCCTAGGAAGCCACAGCTGGGCCAGGGATCAGGGGACACGTAGAGAGACCTAGTCCCAAAAAAATAGCTGGGCGTGGTGGCGTGCACCTGTAATCCTAGCTACCTGGGAAGCTGAGGCTGGGGATTGCTTGAGTCTGTGGTACCCCGAGCAATGTGAGCCTGCGGTTCCATGGGCAAAACTAGCGAGAGCTAGTGTCCAAAAAAAAAAAAAAAAAGAGATATAATCTATGCTGAAGTGTACTGCTTTGTGTTTTCTGAGAACTTTTTTTCTCCTAAGCTCTGAGTTGATCTGCAGGCTGTGACTAACATGGGGGGGGGGGGAAGGAAAATATATTGCATATAGTAAGAAAAACTATCATTTCATGGAGGTTTTTATATGTGTATGTTTGTGTATGCTTACTAGGTTATGACTAGAAAAACATTTCTTGTACTGTTTAAAGTTAACGATGTTTAGCACATCATTGGTAATAGTGATCATAAATTGACTATTTTCTTGAAAAATCTATTTTATTTTGATGAGGGATCTCATTTGTTTCTTGTCCTTGTGATTTACAGCAGTGCATGTTTTTTTGAGTCAGTGAGCTTCTCAAATCATTTAGGTATGCAATCTATCAGAGATCTTACATTTAGGATGAATTCCTGATTTTTCAGTGAAAAATTGACTTCTCGGCTGGGCGTGGTGGCGTACGTCTGTAATCCAAGTTTGGGGGAGGCAAAGAGGTCAGGGATCGCTTGAGTTTACGGGTTTGAAAGTACCCTGGGCAACATAGTGAAACCTGATTTCGAAAAGGCAGCTTGGCGCGGTGGCGGACGCCTGGAATTTCAGCCACCGGAGAGGCTGAGTTTGGGAATCGCTTGAGTTCCTGGGATCGGGACTACCCCAGGCAACATAGCAAGACCTAGTTTCAAAACAGAAAAAAGAAAAAGAAAGAAAATTGACTTCTCTTTCCTTGTATAATTTGTAAGTCTTATTTATGGTCCTTTTTCTAGAAAATGATTCTTTCTTGTACGGTTTCTCTAGTGGTGCTGAAAATAACTGACTGTCAAAGTTGGTAGTTTTACAGGAAACATGATTATAGAATTTTTCACTATATCTGTCAGATACTTTGTTTTGCAGTGGGCATCATGCTTTACTCAGCTTGTTTTTTCTTCTCATCAAGTTTTTCTTTATTATTCCTAAGTAGAAGTTTTTTTTTTTTTAAGTAAATTAACATCTCTTTCAGGGCTTCCCTCAAAAACCTTAAATTTACCTTTCAGAAATTTCAACTAATTCTTTATTATAATTTCCTCTTCTCTTTTCAGTTACTGCAAATACATTTTAACTTGTTATAGTTATATGTTGTTTTATAAAGGCAGTTTTTATTCATTTGTAATATTTTTCCAGTAACAGTTTTATGAGATAATTTGCATACTACATAATTTATTCATTTGAAGTATAGAATTCAGTTACTTTTAGCATATTTACAGAGGAGTTCAATTATTACCACAATCAATTTAGAAAAATTTTGTCACTCCCTGAAAACTGTTCCATTCATCCACTCAAGAGTATGGATGAGTGAGTAATTCTACATTTCTCCAGTTCTTGGCAGTCATTGATCAACTTTCTGTCTCTGGAATTGTCTATTTCAGATATTTCGTATAAATGGAATCATATGCTACTTTTTGTGTCTGGCTTCTTTCAATTAGCATGGCATTTTTAAGGTCATCCATGTTGTAACATGAATTAATAGTTGATTTGTTATTACCTAATATTTCATTGTATATACTACATTTTATTTATCCACTCACCAGTTGATCAATATTTAGGTTACTTATGCTTTTTTACTATTATAAATAATTATGAGTATGCTTGTAAATGTTTTCATAAATCAGGGTTGAATTGTTGTATCATATTGTTTCAGTTGTAAGAGTTCTTATTTTCTGGATACTAGGTGAGATAATATAATTAACAAAAAAGTCTTCCCATTCTATGAATTGTTTTTTTCCTTTCTGGATGGTGTACTTCAAGCATGAATGTGTTTTTTTGTTGTTGTTGTTGTTTTTTTTTTTTTTTTTTTGGAGACTAGGTCTTGCTATTTTTGCCCATGGAACCACAGGCTCTTGTTGCCCGGGGTACCACAGATACAAGCAATCCCCAGCCTCAGCTTCCCAGGTAGCTGGGATTACAGGCGCGCGCCACCACACCCAGCTATTTTTTTGGAACTAGTTCTCACTACAGGCCCTAGGCGGGCCTCAAACTGTGATCCCTAGCCCCGGCCTCTTCATAGGCTGAAGCTTACAAGCACGAGCCACCGTGCCCAGCCAAGCATGAATGTTTTTAAGTTTGATAAAGTCTGAATCACCTTATTTGCCCTTTGTTGCTGTGTTTCTTTTGGTGTCATATTGAAGAAACTGTTGACTAATCCTAGATCACAGACATGTATGCCTATGTTTCTTTCTGAAAATTATACAAGTTAGCTCTTAGATTAGGGTCTTAAGATTTATTTTGTGTTAACTTCTGTATGTAGTGTGAGGTGGATGATTCAATTTCGTTCTTTTGACTGTGGATATCCAGTGTGCATGGATATTCAGTTTAACCATTTGTTGAAGAGATTAAATTTATCCCCATTGAGTTGTCTTGATTGTCAAAAATGAATTAGCCATATATGTAAATGTTTATTTCTGAACTCAGTTATATTTCATTAACATATATAGCTTTCTGTCATACTGTTTTGATGTCACTTTGTAATAAGTTTTGAGGTGAGAAAATGAGTTCCAACTTTGTTCTTTTTCAAGATTGTTTTGACTATTCTTTCTTGAATTTCCATATGACTTATAGAAGTAGTTTGTCAAAATTCTGCAAGAAAGACATCTGGTGTTTTAAACCTGGTTGCCTTCATTTCCTGTTTTCTTTTTCCACCCTTTTCTTTTACCTGCAATCTCTAGTACAATGTTCAGTGGAAGTGGTGGAGCTCCATCTTTTTATTGTTCCTGATCCAAGGGAAACTTTATTGTTTTCAGTCTTTTAGCATTTATTATGATAATGTAGTTTTCATAGATGTCCATACACTTTAAGGAAGTTCTCTTCCATTTCTGCTTTAATTGTGCTGTATTTTTCTAAAAGTATTAAATAAACACTGAGTAGTATTTGTATATTTTCCGACATAGAAAGTATTCATAATACCGGCCTCTCAAAATTTTCTCTCATCATTTTCTCTTTCCTGCTTTGAAAGGAAAATGGAGATGATGATAGAATTTCTTGCAGTAAATGCTTTATGTATTTTTTTTTTTTTTTAGACTAGGTCTCGCTATTTTTGCCTGTGGAACCGCAGGCTCACATTGCCTGGGGTACCACAACTCAAGCAATCCCTAGCCTCAGCTTCCCAGGTAGTTGGGATTACTGGCGCATGCCACCACACCCAGCTTTATTTTTTTGGAATTAGGTCTTGCAACGTTCCCCCTGAGGGACTCGAACCCGATCCCTAGCCCCAGCCGCAGCTTCCTAGGCTGCTGCTTACAGGCATGTGCTACTATGTCCGGCCCTAGTAAATGTATTTTTTAAATTAAAAAAAGTTTCATGATTATGAATAATCAGTGGTTTAAATAGTTGCTTCATTTAAAAGTTAAAAATAGAAGCCAGGTATGGTGGTGCTTGCCTGTAATCCCAGCTTCCTGATGGCTGAGGCCAGGGATCACTTGAGTCCATGGGTTCGGGACTAACCCAGGCAACATAGTGAGACCTAGTTTCTTAGAAAAAATAAATAAAAGTTATAAATATATTAAAAGTGGAATAATGGAAATGTTTTCTTGAGGAAATCAAATATCTTCACATATATGTGTTAACCTCATTTATAAATAGAGAATTATTATGTCCTCAAATTTCACTGGTTCTGTGATTTTTCACCTCAAATTATTATATAATCTCCTTAACATGACACCCAGTACCCATTAATTTCCATTCTTTTACACACACACACACACACACACACACACATACATGCACACACACACACACACACACTTCTTATGCCAGTCTGCTTTTATGTCTTCGTCTGTACCTATTGTGACATTTTATTTTATATTCTGAATACATAATTTGTGGTCTGGTGTGACTGACATCGTGTTGTTCCCTTTTTTTTTTTTTGAGACTGGGTCTCGCTATTTTGCCTGGGGCAGTTCTGAACCTGCAGACCCAAGCGATTCCCAACTTCAGCCTCCAAGGTAGCTGGGATTACAGGTGCCCACTACCATGCCCGACTGTTTTTTCGAGATTAGGTCTCACTATATTGCCCAGGGTAGTCTCAAATCCATGAACTCAAGCAATCCCGGGCCTCTTGCCTCCCAGTGCTTGGACTGCAGACGTATGCTACCATGCCCGGTGTGTTTTTCCATGTTATTATATAGCATGTATCAATCCTCCCTCTCTCCTTTCCTCCCCTTGCTCCTTTTGGTAGTGAAACACACATAATGTAAAATTTACCCTCTCAACAATTTTTAAGTATGCAACTTACATGCACATCATTGTGTAACAGACCCACAGAGCTCCCTTTAATCCTGTATGACTAAAACAATAAACCCATAAAATATCACCTCCTCACCCCTTTACCTGACTCCTGACCAACTTTCAGTATTCTTTCTATTTTTATAAGTTTGGCTAGTTTAGATACCTTTTAGAAATAGCATTATAGAGTCTTTTTATAACTAAATCCTTTAGAATATTATCCTCAAGGCTTATCCTGGTGATAGTATGTCTGGTTTCACTCTTTTTTTCCCCTTAATTTTTAAGATTGAATAATACTCTGTAATATAAATATATCATATTATATATATTTTATAAAAAATATATCAGATTTTCTTTATCCAATATCCATAAGGACTGATTTGTGTACCCCTATCTTTTCACCCATTGGCCCCACCTCAGAATCATTATTCCAGTGTTGCTATATTTGAAAGTAGGACATGTATAAAGGTGATAAAGATTAGGGTGGTGTCCAGTAGTACTGGTGTCCTTATTAGAAGAGGAAGAGACATCAGAACTCTTTGTGCTGTATGCAGACTTGATGAGAAGGTGACTGTGTCAAACCAGGGAGAAAGCCATCATTAGAGAACCCAATTGACTGGTACCTTAAATCTTGAACTTCCAGCCTCCAGAACTGTGAAAAATAAGTTTTGGTTTAAATCATAAAGTCTGTGTGATGTCTTGTTATTAATCACCTGAGCTGACTAATGTAATGGGTATGCAGAGAGTTAGGATTCTATTTTCAATTCTTTGGATATATATCTCAAGTGTGATTTGGGTCAAATGATGGTACTATTTTACATTATTTGAAGAACCACTATATTTTTCTCAAAGTGGCTAAGCCATTTTACACATCTACCAACAATGGCTAAGAGTTTCTAGTTATTCAGTGTCTTTCACAACATTATTTTTTCTGCTTTATTTTCTAAGAATTATTTACTTTTTAAAATATTGAAGTAATACTGGTTTCTAATACTGTGAAATATTAGGTGCTTGGGATTTTTTTTTAAATAATGGCCTTTCTAGTGGGTATAATTGCTATCTTGTGACTTTGATTTGTGTTTTCCTGATGATTAGTGATGTTAAGCATCTTTTCATATGCTTATTGGCCATGAAGATGCCATCTTTGTAGAATTTGTTTATTCAAATCTTTCACTTATTTTTAAGTTGGATTTTTTTTAATGGTAGGTTTTGTTTTGTTTGCATATTTTGGATATTAGCTTTTTTATCAGATAGATGGTTTGCAAATATTCTTTCCATTCTATAGATTACCTTTCATTCTTGGTAGTTTACTTGCTGAGCACAAGTTTTAAAATTTGATGTAATAGTATTTATATTTTCTTTTGTTGTCTATTCTTTTTCAACTGTCATAGCCATGAAATCACAGACAAATCCAATGTCATGAAGCTTTTGCCATGTTTTCTTTTAACAGTTTGATAGTTTCAGTTAATTCAGTTAAGTAGTATAAGATAATGAAGAGTCTAGTTTCTTTCTTTTTTGACTTTCCATATTTTTCCAGCACCATTTATTGACGATACTGTCCTTTATCCATAGTCATTTATCCACTGTGTAGCTTGGCACAATTGTCAATGATTATTTAACTGTGTTTATAAGGCTTTTTCCCCCCCAGGCTCACTGTTCTGTTCTACTGGTCTGTATTTGCTTTTATGCCAGTACCATATTGGTTTTCTTTTTTCTTTTCTTTTTTCTTTTTTTTTTTTTTTTTTTTTTTTTTTTTTTTTTTTTTTTTTTTTTTTTTTTTTTTTTGAGACTAGGTCTCGCTATTTTTACCTGTGGAACCTCAGGCTCTCATTGCCCACGGTACCATGGACTCAAGCAATCCCCACTCTCAGCTTCCCAGGTAGTTGGGATTACAGGTGCGCGCCACCACACCCAGCTATATTTTTTTGGAACTAGGTCTCACTACGGACCCCAGGCGGGACTTGAACCGTGATCCCTAGCCCCAGCCGCTTCATAGGCTGAAGCTTACAGGCACAAGCCACCGTGCCCAGCCTAGTACCATATTGCTTTAATTATTTTTTCAAAATGCTTCCTAATCAAAGAATGTAAATGAAAGAATGTAAGAATTGTTTTGTAATGTTTTGTAAGGAAGAATTCTGAGGCCTCTGGGTTCTTTCTTGGGATTGTTTTGACTAGTTGGGATCCTTTGAGATTTCACAAGAACTTCATTTCTTTTTATTATTTAATAATCCACTGTATGACTAGATCACATTTTATTTTTCCATTTGTCCGTTGATAAAGATTTGAGTTATTTCTAGTTTCTTATGAACATTTGTGTATAGTGTTTTATGTGGATATATGTTATGAGTTCCCTTGAGTACATATAGGAGAGTAACTGCTGGGTAGTATGTTTAATCTTTTGAGATACTGTCAGATTGTTTTTCAAAGTGATTGCATTGTTTTATATACTTGCCAGCAATATATAAGTTTTCTAATTTCTCTAAGTTTTGCAAACACTTTTTATTGTTACTTTATTATAGCCATCCTAGTAGGTAATATTCTAATTTCCTGGATATAGCACATATATAGGCTTCACAAGATTGATGAGAGGAAGACTATGCCTTTGTGGTTACTTGTATTTCCAAATAGGGGATACTTCTACTGTTGATATATCTTTACCACTACCTCAGAAGGGGTGGTTTATTTCTCCCTTGGCATTATTGACACTTTGTGCTGGGTAATTTTTTTTTTTTTTTTGGTGGCGAAGTATATATGCATTTTAAGATTTTTAGCAGCATCTCTAACCTTTGCCCACAAATATCAGTGGTTACCAACAGCTAAAATGTATTCAAACATTGTTAGATGTGTGTGGAGATAAATGATCCCTGGTTGAAAACTTTACCACCTAATGGAAAGAAACAGAGTTCTTCTATTCTTTGTCCATATTCTTTTTGGTCAGTCTAGATTTTTTATTTTTGTTATTCACAATAATACTTAATTTTACTCAGCAGAATTTTATAAAACTTTAATATTTTCATGATTTATTACCTTAAAATCTTGCTAAATAATTCTCAAAAATTTTTTCAGTGAACTTCAACTTAACATTCATAGACTACAGATAAAATATCTTTACTTCATATATTCTTTTGAAATATGTAAGTTATATGTGATCTTAAAGAAGTTTAACATGTTATTTTTTTTTCCTAGACTGAAACTTAGAGGACTTACATAACTGTTTCAGGTGGCAGACATGTTGGGGTTTTCTTTTGGTGGTATGGGGATGGTGATTTGCTTGTTATTTCACTTTTTTTGGTAGAAGGATTAGTTTGTCTCAAGTATTCATTTAGTTTCACTTCATATTATATCAACAAAAAATGATAGTTGGATAATAGTGATAAAGAGTAAAAAGTGTAGTAGAAAAAAGAAAAGTCATGCTGCAAGAAAATAGAAACCAACATTTCAGGGTAGGGAAAATATTTTGCTTGTGTGCTAGTGATGGATACATGTGAGCCTATATATTTGTTCAAGCCATGGCATGTTCCCTAAGGTAGCTTTTGGTGATTATGCTGATTTGGTAATTTTAGTCCTTGTAAATTCATTAGTTGTAGCATTTTTATCTGTCTGCTGGAGCACGTGGATAGTGAGGGTGGCTGTATATGTTTGTTGACATAAGAGTTTTTGGGAAATCTCTGTACCTTCCTTTCAGTTTTGCTGTGAACCTAAAACGGCACTGAAAAAGATAATTAAAATAAAAAGCAGGGTTTAAAAAAGTAATGAAATCAAGATTTTTTCCCAAGAAAGAGAATTTCTGAAACGGAAAGCCCTTTCTGTAATTTAGTGTGGTGGGAAAATAAAAAGATCTGAATACACTGACAGTATAAAAGTTGGGCCATTCACATTGTAACAAAAGCAAACTTTTCTATCATTGGAACAACCCCTTTTTTTGATTTGCAGTCTGTTTTATTTCGTTCCATCCACCATCTCTCTTCTTCTTTTCTTCCCCATATATAACTTTCACAATATACGAAAATAATTTTATACAAAAAATCTTTAACTTCAAGTTTAATGTACTGGTGAGAAAATTCTATATACTAAATATGCACAGTATTTTTAAATTGCTACAATTTTACTTCTACTTTTATTTTTGTCAGTTGGTGGTCTGTCTAAAAGTCATAATGGTGGCTGGGCATGGTGGCACATGCCTGTAAGCGGCAGCCTAGAAAGCCGTGATGGGGACCAAGGATTGCGGTTTGAGTCTACCACTCAGTGCAACGTAGCGAGACCTAGTTCCAAAAAATTAGCTGCGCATGGTGGCTCATGGTTGTAATCCCAGCTACCTGGGAAGCTGAGGCTGGGGATTGCTTGAGTCCGTGGTACCCTGGGCAACGTGAGCCTGTGGTTCCATGGGCAAAAATAGTGAGACCTAGTCTCAAAAAAAAATAAATGAATGAATAAACAAACAAACAAATAAACAAAAGTCATAATGATGGAACTTTTAGACCTCAAGTTTTGATATCATATCAGTATAATATAATAGTGTATTGACATAATCACACCACAATTTGTTATATATCCTTCAAGGTTTTTAGTATACACATATACATTCACGTAAAAATTTGCAAAAATGGGATTTTTTTAAAAAATGGTCTTTGGATTTAAAAATATGTTGTACTTACTTTTCCCATGTTAATAGAGCACACCTAAACCATTTTTCATGACTGCATAGTTTTAATATATGCTCTGATTTTGATAATTGTTTCTTAGTAATTAGTAATGACTAATTTTCAGCTTTTACTCTTGTAAATGGTATTTCAGTAATTACATACATGTGTTTACATATCTGATACTTATTTTCTTAATGCAAATATTTGGTAGCTCAAGACCATTTATATTTACAATTTTTTATTAAAAATGTCAAATTGATTTCTAGGAAGTTTTGGTGACTTATGCTGGTAAAGAATAGTTCTAGGAAATTTATAAGAGTAACTATTGAGAATGACTACTGATTGAAACATGGAAAGAAAAACTGAGTCATCCAGAGCCTTTCTATGACATTCTTATATTTTTATTTTTGATTTTATGATCATCTGTTTCCATCACTAGAATATAAGCACCTTGACAGTGTGGGGACACTATTCTGTTATGTATGCATACTCTAACATATTCCCACTATGTCTAGATTTAGAACAGTGCCTAGTATTAACAGTCAATAAATACTTAACTCATCTGTTAATGACTGTTAATGTAGAGCTGAGGATCTATAAGTATCTTGGTAGTTTAGATCTAGTTTATCTGCTTTTCTTTGTTCTACTGTTGGCTGTGAATTAGGGGAAAACAGTGTATCTCATTGCTGTTTGAGGTAGCTTGAATCACATAACACATTTTGTCAGATCAGAATTGTTGTCTCTGTGTGTGTGTGTGTGTGCATGTGTGCGCACTCTCATGTGCACACGCAGGGAGAAACTCAATGTAACAGGCTAGCTTTCATTAGACCTGCTTACAAGATTTCCCCTTGGCTGGCATCTGAAAAATGGTATTTTGGAAGTGTTTGCTTCATTTTGTAGCTGGTAATAGTGATTTACAATGCCTAAACTTTTTGTATAGACAATATGATCTATGTTGAAAACTTCCTTATTCTTTGGGAATGTGGTATTTTGTATGTGTTAGGCAGAGAATTCCTACTTGACAAGTCTTTTCCAATAACATTTTTTTGGACACAGTCGCTAATGAGCTTCTGATGTAAAACCTTTCACATGTATAGTCATAATTCAGTGTTGGAGGAAGGAATGCATCGTGTGTAACTCCATGGGGAGAGGACTGTTGGAAGTTGGTATTTGGCTCCTCTAGATTTTGCCCTACATGACTTTATTCTTTGCTGATTTTGGTTTACATTATTTTGCTGTAGTAAGTTATAGCTGTGACTGCAGTGATGTGCTGAGTCCTGCTAGTCCTTCCAGTCCTTCTACTTGCCGACCCTAGTGTGGTCTTAGAGACCTTCAACATAGAGTCAAATTAGGAACTTCCTAAAGAGGCACCTATTGAAAATTGTTATCTCCTCTCACTGTTCACTTTTTAACACTATGTGAATGCTTAGTGCTCAGGAGAATAGCACTTTAATCTGTACATAGGAATGTATAAAATAAGAGATACTTATTTTTGAAAGTATTGGGAAAATAAGGAACTTCCATATTTGTTTTATTATAATTGAATTTACAAATTGGATTTATATCCAATATAAACATTTTGTTTGGTTATAGTTTTTTTTTTCTTTGTATATTTTCTGATAGAATTTTAGTGATACTCTGAAATTCCAGTTGATTGTTCTGAGAAATTTGTGTTCTGGGAAAGGGATGCTGTTGTTGCAGTTACTCAGTTATTTGCCCCATTAAGGCAAGGTTCCTGTGTTGTTTATTTTAGATAGTTCATTCTGACACATAGATAAACAGAAGCCAAACACATAAGCATACCCAGAATTAGTCCCTGAACTTTGTTCCAGGGTAAAGATAAGGCATTAGACTTCTCAAGCACAGACAAATAGATCACAGCTACTGAACAACGGGTGTTATGTGATTCTTGGATTATTTAGATAGACAGTGAAGGTCTTAAAAAAATTCTTTCCAGCAAAACTTAAGGGAAAATTTGTATTCATTCATAGAACCTGCTCTTAGAAGACTATAGATTAAGGAGACTATTCTGTGACTAAGGCTAATATCTCTTTGTATAATTTGTTCACATGAATGAAAATTCATCTGCCCTATATAGTCATGTTCTTGTTCAGCATATATGGTGTCTTGTCTTTTAAAAAATAAACTGACTTAATGAGATGTAAACTGCAAAATTCAGTAAATGTTTATGATTTTATATGCTATGACAATGTACCACAATCAATACATAAAACTCTCCCACCATTTCCCCGGAGATTCCTTCTGCCTCTGTGTAGTCTAGTTTTCCCTCTGTGCTTACCACCAGGTAACCACTGATCTGTTTTACATTACATTGTATTTTTGGAATTTCATATAAATAGAATCATATGATGTTTCATTTAAATGGAATTATATGATATGCACTGAAGTGTGTGTTTTTTACTATGATAGTGAGATTTATTCATTTTGTTGCATGTGTCAGTAGTTGGTTCTTTTTACTGCTTACTAATATTGTATGGCTATATTGCATTTTTGTTGATTCTCTTACCAATTTATGGATATTTGGATTGTTACCATTTTCAGTCTTTTGAAAATAAAACTGGTGCATGGACATAAGGTTTCATAACTTTTTAAAAAAATATTTCTTGTCCTTGACTGTAGGTAGGCACATCAATCATCCTGTTATTAAGTGAACATTCATTGAATGCCAGTATAAAACCATGTGCTGAAGACTCATTGACAAACAAGAACTCAGCTCCTACTCTCATAAGATTTACAGTTTGGTGGCTACATTAGGCACATTACAATTAATAAAAAGCACTGAGACTGTGTGAAGTATAGAATGCTAGCAAGCTTATGATAGGGAATAGCCCCTCACTGGTCTGGAGTCATTAGGAAATATTCTATGAAGAAGAAATTTTTAAGATGGGGGGCTGGGCATGGTGGTGCATGCCTGTAGTTGGCAACCTAGGAAGCCACGACCAGGGCCAGGGATGGCTGTTCAAGTCCCGCTGGGGGCACGTAGCGAGACCTAGTCCCCAAAAAAATAGCTGGGCATGGTGATGCATGCCTGTCATTCCAGCTACCTGGGAAGCTGAGGCTGGGTATTGCTTGAGTCTGTGGTACCCCGAGCAACGCAAGCCTGCAGTTTCACAGGCAGAAATAGTGAGACCTAGTCTGAAAAAAAAAAAAAGAAAAGAAATATTTAAGATGAATAGGAGTTGGTGAAATGATGCACTCTGAGTAAAGGGAGTAGCATGTATGAAGGCTCTTAGGTTAGAATGAGAATAGTTCTTTGGCTGATGTCTGAAGGAATTTGTGGTTGCTCAGTCATGCAAGTCCTTATATAATATCTTAAGGATTTTTGGAAAGTAAAATCAAACAAGGAAGTGATATGGTCAAACTGTGAATCTCATCACGTAGCCCAGTTTATACTGTGGCCAAGTTTTTGAGTAAATACTTTATAGTCTTTTCATTTCCAGAAATTCTATCTTTAATTTTGTTGATTACTAAAAGTTTTAGTAAGCAATGTTAATAGGAAAAAATGAGCAGAATACTAGAGTAAAACTGAGATCATGCCTTTTTTTCTTATTTCTGACTAAGTAGAACTTAAATATCAGTATATTATTGAAATACCAATGTTTTAAACTTCTGTTCATGTCAAGTTATTTTCAGGAAATAAATTTGGTAAGAGGTCTGATACTTAATGCCTGGTTACATTTGGATGACTTTTTGGATGACTTTTTGTAAACTAGTAACTCATTAAGGTGCAGGCTACTTCTATAGGACAATCTGAGGCTAGGATGAAGGTTTTAACAGTTTACAATTGTACTTTAAAGAGTAAAACAAAAAAAAAGTGTAATCTCAAACTATTTTCTTTATATGTAATGCCTGCTTGATCTCTCTGTCCTTCTGTCATATATCCACATCAGCCACACAGCTAATATGCCAATACCCACATGTGGCTGTGTTAGTTCTACCATAACACAGTACCATAGAGTCAGTTAAATAGCAGGAATTTGCTTTCATAGTTTTGGAATTTTGGAAGATCAAGTTCAGGTGCTAGCTCATTTTGTTCCTCACTCAGGTGTCAGTAAGATCTTTTTCTTGGTTTGCAGAAGGCTGTTTCTGTGTCCTAATGTGGCCAAAGGGTTGAGGAACAGAGGCAAGCTCTTGGTTTCTTTTCTTTTAAGGACAATAAACCTACCATGAAATCCCCACTCTCATGACCTCAACTAAAACTAATTCTCCAAAGATCGTATCTAAATATTATGTTGGGGGTTAAGACAAATATATTGATTTTGAGGAGGTAAAAATCTAGTTCATTGTAATTAGTTTAAATTACATTTAAATAAACAAATGCAACAAAAAATTCAGTTTCTTAGGTGTATTGGCCATCTTTCAAATGCTTAATAGCAATATATAGATAGTATCTACTGCTTGAGCAATACAGGTGTAGAATACTTTATCACTGAGGAAAATTGTATTGGATAGTACTGCTATATAGAGAGTCCTTGGGAGACCTCTCTGTATTGTTATTGATTATATGCAAGAGGTTAGTCATATGTTAGTTTGACTGAGAGACAAGACTATCGATTGCTTTTAATTTGGAATCTGCTTTCTGAGTTAAAATGATAAACTCTTTTAAGAGGTAGAGAAGTTTTTGTTCAGAAACAATGATGAGTTTAAATTTAAAATTTTTTGTAACCCTACTATTTGCTATATTACAGCGTGTTATTTATTTAAAGATTTTAAGTGGTGGCTGGGCACGGTGGCTCATGCCTATAAGCTTCAGCCTATGAAGCGACTGGGCCTAGAGATCGCGGTTTGAGTCCTGCTTGGGGCAACACAGTGAGACCTAGTCCCCAAAAATAGCTGGGCATGGTGGCGTGCGCCTGTCATCCCAGCTACCTGGGAAGCTGAGGCTGGGGATTGCTTGAGTCTGTGCAACAAGAGCCTGCGGTTCCACAGGCAAAAATAGTGAGACCTATATATATGTATATATATATAAAATAGAGAGAGAGAGATCTTGTGTCAAGATTACAAATGGAAATTTGATTTTAGAATAGAGAGCATTAAAATTTTTTAATCATTTCTTATATAACACTGTGAATGGAATACAATGTCATAATAAAGCCCTAAGTACTAAAACCCTAAAATCTTGATAGTCACTCTTTTATAGTGAATCTGTATTTGGTATAACTCATCTATCATGGATATGAGGTAACAGTTTTACATGGTAGTCGTGTTTCTGGTGAATATATCAATAGTGCCATAGTGGATAGCTGTGACACTATTTTTTACAACAAAAGACAAAATAGAAAAATAAGACAAACTAAAGCATGTATCAGTTCTTTTTTTTTTCCCAGCAAGCGATGGTATTATATATTTTTAAAGTTTTATGGATAAGTCAGTAAGCTCTTTTGAAAACATGGTAATTCTTGAAGCCTTCTTCTCACCCCCAATCCCAGGATCAAACAGTAGAATTAGACACTTCTATTCAAAGGACAAAATAGATAAATGTTTAATTTTTTTTAAAGTAAATGATTGGGTTGAAGCCTTCTTCTTACCCCCAATCCCAGGATCAAACAGTAGAATTAGACACTTCTATTCAAAGGACAAAACAGATAAATGTTTAAATTTTTTTAAAGTAAATGATTGGGAACCTTTAGCTTAAATGTGGTGACATGATTAATTTTCTACTCCTATAAAATTGATATTTAAAAAACTTGAATGCTGGGAGAGGGGTAAAAATTTGAATGCTTAATACTCTTATTTTTCTTTCTAAGTGCATTCTCTTAGAATTTGTCCTCTGTTCTTTCAAACTTCCCTCTTTGTTCTTTCTATATCTCTGAGCTTTAAATAGATACACAAAGTTAGTGACAAACAAGGAACTATCATTTCTTTTATCTCCTAGTTTTTTAAAAAAAGAAGTTTCACTTTCATTTGACGTGATGTGATTTTTTGGCATTTCATGTCAATTTTCTTATTTATTTTGTTCTTCAGTATGTAGCTCCCTATAAGTAAACTTATTTTTATTCATTTATTTATTTATTTTGAGACTAGGTCTCACTATTTTTGCTCATGGAACCGCAGGCTCACATTGCTTGGGATACCACAGACTCAAGCAATCCCCAGTCTCAGCTTCCCAGGTAGCTAGGATTACAGGTGTGCACAACCACACCCAGCTATTTTTTGGGACTAGGTCTCACTGCGTTGCCCCGAGCAGGACTCAAACCAGGATCCCTAGCCCCAGCCGCTTCATAGGCTGAAGCTTATAGGCACGAGCCACCTTGCCCGGCTTTAAACTGTTATTTATAACCACAATATTCATGCCTACCAGATCTCCCAAGTATATTGTTTATTGCTGGATTCTAAAATGCTTTTTTAATTTGAAAAAGCTGTTGTCTATAATTGTATACAGTGTCTAGAATTTTGCATTTATAGATAGACTTAGCTGTGTGCTGTATCTTGAAGATAGAAAAGGTGTTGGCTGTTCTCAAAATGTTAGATTGAGAAAGTAAGATATCCTACTGTCAAATATAAGATTGTTTTCATACTGCTGTGGGTAGAATCTTTTTCCCTTCAGGCATTTCCCTTTGACTCATTGAACTCTCTACCTTGCTTTCCTAACGTTCTAGGTTTTTAAAATATGTCACTTTTTGTCAGTCTGATTACCTGGCTACTCCCGTAATCCTTACTTTCCTTTTTAATTCTTTTACACACATTTAATTATTTAGTCAAAATCATTTATGAGCATTTCTGTTGGATAAAAATAATAAAACTACATACCATTAAAAATGGATTATTCAGAATTCTTTAGACTTGATTCTAAATCTAAAATTACACAAAATAAAGCAAAAACAAGACATATTGAAATTGTTTGGTATTAGAATTACCCATACTATTGAGGGGGAAAAAAGTGCCTTATGAATTTTTAATTGAGGTAACTTTTGTGTACATTGTTGTTTGTGTCTAAGAGGTATATTTGGTGTTGTTCCCACACTACACCCACCAAAAAGATACCCACTGCCCATATCTGTAATTTACTATGTTTCCTCCCCTTTGTTCTTGCCCACATCTTTCCCCTTTCCATTCTGGTAGCATCTGCTCTGTTGTCAGCTTTCTAAGGTTTGTTGTTAGTTTGACTTTATCTGATGATTTGTTTGATTTCTCTATAATCCGCAGTCTGGTATGTCTTTCTCCTTCTGATTTTATTTCTCTCAGCATAATCCCCTCCAGCTACATCCCTGTTGTTGCAAATGACAAGAGTACCTTTTGATACATGAGTGATATTCCTCTATGTGTGTTTAGTGTGTGTGTGTGTGTGTGTGTGTGTGTGTGTGTGTGTGTGTTAGACACATCTTCCTGGTCCGCTCACTTGTTTTTGGAGCACTAAGGTTGTTTCCATAGGTTGGCTATTGTAAATGGTGCTGCTGTAAGAATGCACTTTTCCTTTTGAATTAGTGTTTTTGTATTCTTCAGGTAGATAGGTAGGAGTGGAATTGCTGGGTTATATGGAAGATCCATTTTGAATCTTTGGAGGAACCTCCATACTGCTTTACATAGAAGCTAGACCAATCTACATTCCTACCAACAGTATAAAAGGCTTCCTTTTATACCCCACCAAAACCCCACCAAAACTTGCTTTTGGACTTTTTGATGTAAGCCATTCTCATAGGTGTGAAGTGGTATCTCATTGTGGTTTTGATTTGTATTTCTCAGACAGTAAATGATGATGAGTCTTTTCCATGTGCCAACTAGCAATCTGTACGGCTTTTTTTTTTAAGTGTTTATTTAGCTCTTTTGCCCATATTTTGATTAGATTATTTGCTTTCTTTTTTTGAATTGTATGGGTTCTTTGTAGATCTTGGATATGAAACTCTTATTAGATTATTTTGTTGTAGATTAACTGACTGTGTAGGTGTGAGTTTACTTCTAGGCTCTCAATTCTATTCCATTGGCCTGAATTTTTGAGGGGGTTGGTTCTAGAACCATACTATTTTGATTATTATAAGCTTTGTGGTATGGCTTGAAATAGAGGTTTGTGATACCAGCATTCTTCCTTTTTCTTTTCTTTTCTCTTTTTTTAAAGAATTTCTTGGCTGTTTGGATTATTTGACTGTTCCATATAAAATTCAGTGTTCATTTCTTTAAAGAATACTAGTTTAAACATTGATGAGGATTATAATATATTGTATCTGTTTATTTCTTTAGAGTGAATTGCCATTTTGTCAGTGTTAATTCTTGTAATCTATGAGCAGAGAATGTCTTTTCACTTCTTTGTATTGTCTGTTTCCTTAAACAGTTTTCTTTTAATAAGTCCTTCACTTTATGCCAGATATGGTGGTGCGCACCTGTTATCCAAGCGCTGGGAGGCAAGAGACTTGGAATCACTTGAGTTTGCAGGTTCAAGACTACCTCTGGCAACATAGCGAGATCTGGTTCTCAAAAAAAGCAGGCTGGGCATGTTGGCGCATGCCTGTAAGCAGCATCCTAGGAAGCTGTGGCTGGGGCCAGGGATTGTGGTTCAAGTCCCACCGAGGGCACATAGTGAGACCTAGTTCCAAAATAATAGCTGAATGTGGTGGTACGTGCCTGTAATCCCAGCTACCTGGGAAGCTGAGACTGGGGATAGCTTGAATCCATGGTACCCCAGGCAACGTGAGCCTACAGTTCCACAGACAAAAATAGTGAGACCTAGTCTCAAAAAAAAAAAAAAAAAAAAAAGGCAGCTGGGTGCTGTGGCAGGTGCCTGTAATCCCAGCTACCTGGGATGCTGAGGCTGGGGATCACTTGAGTAGGTGGTACCCTGGGCAGCTTGAGTCTGCAGTACCCTAGGCAACATAGCGAGAACTAGTCTCCAAAAATAAAAAAATAAAATAAAAAATTCCTTCACTTCATTTGCTAAATCTACTCCCAAACATTTAGTTCTTTTTGGTATTATTATAAATGGGGTTGATTTTCTTAAAATTTCTTCCTCTTTTTACTCATAGTTTGCATATATGAAGGCAGCTGGTTTTTAATATATTTTTTGTCACCTGCCTCATTGCTGTACTGATTTGTTGTTTCAACTAGCTTTTCAGCAAAGTTTTTAGGGTTCTTTGTGTATATTATCTTGTCATCTGCAAATAATGATAACTTTACTTCTTCCCAATTTGGATTCTTTTTATATCATTCTGTTGTCTAATTGCTATATCTTGGACTTCCAATACTATATTGAGTAGTACTGGTGAAAGTGGACATTCTTATATTGAATCATATGCTAGTGGAAAAACTTTTAGTTTTACACTGTTGAGGACAATGTTAGTTGTGAGTTTATCAAATATGGTCTTTGATATGCTGAGATGTGTCACAGCAGTTTTTGAGGGTTTTTAAATGGATAAATGGATGTTGAATCTTACCAAATGCTTTCTCTGTATCTACTGATATAATCATAAAATGATTATCTTTAATTTTATTGGTGTGATGAACTGCATTGATTGATTTTCAGATGATCAACAATTCTTGTGACCCTGCTTATATAAATCCCACTTGAACTTTCTGTAATCTTTTTAGTGCATTGTTGAATCTGATTTTTAAGATTTTGTTAAGGCTTTTTGTATCTATATTCATTAGGGAATTTTGTCTGTAGTTTATTTTTTGTTCTTGCTGTCAATTTTTTTTTTTTGCAATTTTTGCCCATGGAACCACAAGCTCCTGTTGTCTGGGGTACCACAGACTCCAGTAATCCCCAGCCTCAGCTTCCCAGGTAGCTGGGATTACAGGCGCGTGCCACCATGCCAGCTATTTTTTGGGACTAGGTCTTGCTATGTTGCCCCAGGCGGGACTCCAACCATGATCCCCAGCCCCAGCCATGACTCTATAGGCTGTCGCTTACAAGCGACATGCGCCACCATGCCCAGCTCTTGTTCTTGTGTCTTTGTCTGGTTTTGTACTTAGGATAATTTTGACCTCAAAATGTGTTTGGAGGTATTCCTTCTTTCTCGATTTTTTTTAAAAGAGTTTGAGCAGTATAGATATTAGTTCATCTTTAAAAGTCTGGTATAACTCACTTGAGAAAACATCTGATTCTGGAGTTTTGTTTTTTAGGGACTCTTAATTACTGTTTCAATGTCCAAGCATGTTATTGGTCTATTTAGATTTTCTATTTTTTATATTCTTTCTTATTCAGTCTCATGATTATACATTTCTAAGAATTTGTCCAGCTCTTCTAGTTTATATTTTTCAAATGCTTATTTCACTTCCTAACATACAAATGTTCTTAGTAATCTGTTAAAATCCTCTGAATTCTGAGCTGTCTGTTGTAACAGATTTCCTTTCTGATCCTGTTTGAGTTTTCTCCCTTTTTTTGTGTACCTACCTAGAGGTTTGTGTTATTTCATTTATTTATTTTTTCCAGAGAACCAGTTTTGGGTTCATTAATTTTTTTGATTTTTTATTTTATCATTTACTTCTGCTTTGATTTTTATTATTTCCTTTCTTCAACTGACTTTTTTTTGTTCTTTTTCTAATTTCTTCACATGGGACGTAGGATTATTTATTTGAACTCTATCTTATTTCTTTATGTGGACCAGTTTTGTTATATACTTTTTATCTTTTTCATAGTTCTAGTAGAAATTTGTATCTCATTGTCTCAAGGTATTTTTTTAATGTTTTCTTTGATTTCTTCTTTAGCTCAATAATCATTCAATAATATGTTGTTTTGTATCCACATAGAGGTTTTTTCTGCATCCTTTTTGTGGTTGATTTCTATTTTGATATCTTTATGATCAGGGAAGATGATTGTTATGGTTTCAGTCTTCACAAATTTTTTGATATTTGTTTCGTGACATATTGCTCTGGTTCACAGCAAAATGGAGTCAAAGGTACAGAAATTTCCTTTATACTCTACCCTGATTCCTCCACTATCAAAATAGAAGTTCCTCTCTGATCTTAGTTTGCTGAGAGTTGAATGGGTGTTGGATTTTTTTTGAATGTTCTTTCTGCATCTATTGATATGATTGTGTGATTTTTTTTTCTTCTGTACCTTATTGATGTGACAGATTAGTTGATTTTCAAACACTGAGTCAGACTTAGATACATGGGATATATCCCTGTATACACATTTCAATTTTCTGCTTCTCGATAGACAGGCCTGTGATATTTTGTTCTTAGCAATTCTGTGTTCAAACCCTTCAAGGAATTCTATTTATCTGCATTGCTTTACATTGCTCCACAGTACCTTCATTTATAAATTAAGAGGTTGAACTTAATGCTAAAATTCTTCTCAGTGTTCTAGTTATATGAATCAAATCTGGAATATGCTATCTTTACAGATAGCACAGCATTAAATTTTAAAAATGTGAAGTACATATATATATACTCTGAGGCAGTAAAGACTAAGATTAAAAAAAAGATGAAGATTTAACATGGGTTACATTTTGTTATGTTTGAAATAATTTTATTTTTATTGAGGTAACATTGGTTTAGAACACCATGTATGATTCAGAGTTCTAGGATCACACCTCTGTAAATGTATGCTACCACACTCCACATACCACTAAGGCACACATAGTCCTCTAGTATAGTTATTATATGCCCTGTTCTCTTTCTTCCTCCTTTTTCAGTAGCCTCAATTCTATTGCAGACTTCTAGAGTTTCTTTTAGGTTTTATTCTGTCTTACCTTTTGTTTCTCTATATTCCACATATAAATGAAACCATCTGGTATTTGCCTTTCTCCTTCTGACTTACTTCCCTCAGCACTGTCTTACCTTTATACCCCATTTTCTTGGTAGTTTTATATCATGGCATGGGAAATGGAAGATAGTTGAGAATTCTAGACACATCTCATCTATTCCTGGGAATTAAATACTGCATACGATTAACAAATACTGATCCAAGGAGCATATGTAAACAGAAAATTATTAATTAATTCTCAGTCATTTGGTTGTGTTTGAAGGGGAGAGGGAAGAATGTAGTACTGCTATTTTTCCAGGTTTTTGCAGTGTTACAAAAACTAGGTGGTTATTATGTAGATTCAGTAATATTTGAATGACAATATGAGTACAATATATACAGTTATAAAAAGCTGTCTGTCCTTAACACTGGGAGTCATGCTATACAGGATGAGTTAAGTGACTTGATGTTGCCTTAGAAACTAATGAAGTAAGGGTACAGGTTGGTGGGGGAAATAAACATACAAACAAAATGCCCTGTAATTCTAAAACAAATGAAAGTTGAAAGCTGTAGAAGTACAGATCCCATTATATAACAGTAGAAACTTCATTGAGAAGCAGGAAAAAGTGGCATTCTGGATATTGGGAACATTACATGTACAGATCATTTTGCATAATTAGTGTCCCGGGAACCAAGAATGGAGGAGTGGTGAGTGGCAAGTGAGGCTGAATGAGGGCAGGGCTGAGTTATACATAAGGAACAAGGCTTAGAACCTACTCTGTTTTGGGAGGACCATGAAACTTTTAAATTCTTTTAAAATAAAAAGGGGAAAATGAACTTTCAGATTAAATAAAATGTTTTAATATTTACTATTATTGTTTTTACTATACATTGTCTTTATGCCAACACAGTTATAAAATACAAGTTTCACTTATTTTTTGATGAAGGATGAGGTCTATGGAAATAAAAAATTCCTAGGGCCCACAAAATATATGTATATTTTTTTGTGAGACTAGGTCTCGCTATTTTTGCCCGTGGAACCGCAGGCTCTCGTTGCCTGGGGTACCACAGACTTAAGCAATTCCCAGCCTCAGCTTCCCAGGTAGCTGGGATGACAGGTGTGCGCCACCATGCCCAGCTAATTTTTGGAACTAGGTCTCGCTACGGGCCCCAGGCGGGACTCAAACCGCCATCCCTAGCCCCTGCCGTTTCATAGGCTGAAGCTTACAGGCACTAGCCACCGTGCCCGGCTCAAAATATATGTATTTGTGCAGAATTAGAAAACCTTATTGGGTTTTTGATTATGAAAGGCCTAATATCATCACTGAAGTTTGGATTTAATTCTGGAACCATCAGGGAGTTTACATATTTTATGCACGATCATCTTTTTTTTTTTTTTTGAAGATGCCTCTCAGCATTGAGTGATTCTATTTCCAGTTTATTGTAGTTGCATTAACCAGAATTGTTACAGTATTTACTATAACCAGTTTCAGCTGTATCTGGTGATAGCCAATCAGCTATTCTTATCAAAGTTTCTTATGCTGTTGACATGTATGGAACATAGACAGGTAAATAATTCATTCCCTTTATATGTGATCTGTGACAATATAAAGCTAGCCTCTCTCTCTCTCTCTCTCTGTATATATATATATATATATACACACACACACACACACATATACACACACATACTATTTCTAATTGTTCCCTGTTCCATTCCTTCTTTTACTTATTTATGAGGAAAGCAAAACTTTACGCAAAAATAGAGTAGGACTGATTTTAACAAAAAGCACTTAAAATTTACAAACTATTCTTTTTGACCAGGACAAGTTAGTTAAAATTCTTGCTAGAACACCTTTATATTGAATAAGAAAGATACTTTTTAAAAAACATCTATATAATATGACATTGTTGTTTGAGTTCTAGAAGACTAGATCTCTCCTTTAGGTGTTATCACATTGCACCCACCACCAGAGCACCCATGATACATTACCATAGTCCATTGTGCTCTTTCTCCACTTTTTTCTTGCCACTCACCCACTCTCTCCTTCTGTAACCTTAGTTCTATAGTCAAGATTTCTAGGATTAGTTCTTAGTTTGTCTTTTTATCTAAACCTTGTTTAATTTCTGTGTTCCATTTATATGTAAATGATGCTATCCAGTATTTGTCTCACTTCTCTTTGTGCTATCCCCTCTAGCTCTATCCATGTTGCTGAAAATGGCAAGATTTTTTTAATAGTTGAATAGTGTTCTATTGAGTCAGTCTACATTCTCACAAAAGAGTTACTCTTAAAACAGCAAATTATACCTGACATGTTAATGCCATGATCATAAATAATTCCTAAAAAGTAGACTGAAATGACAAGAAAAAAAAGTTTCGTGATTGAGGGGTGTTAAAATCGTGATTCAGTATCCTCTACTTTTGTTCCTTTACTATTCAATTCATCTTAGTTGAGGAGTGGGAGAGGGAGACACAGGAGTGTCTGTGCGCAAAAATTTACCTATTTTTTGTCATCTCTAAAGAGAATTTTAGATTTCAAATATCAGATTATTTAATAATATCATTGAAAATGACACACGTTTTCAGGTCCTTAGTTTCCTTTCTATTAGAAAGAAAATCCAGGAGCAAAAAATTTTTTCATTTTTCATCTATTGTTTTACAGAAATACACATTTTCTTTTCCTTTTTAAAGTTAAAACACTTTTCTCTTTATGATCTACTTAGATTCCTGCTCACTGACTCCTTATTTAATACAGAATTCTAGTCTGAAGGAGTAAGAGAAGAACAGGAGGGGAAAAGATTAGGATATACAAGTTTTGGAAATCTAGAGATTTGGAAAATCTAGATTTGGAAATCTAGAGATTGAGTTCATAGATTCATTCTGACCTTTAACAATGAAGACAAATGGAAACAAAAGGATTATGCAATTTTAATGCCTGGCAATAGGTAGGAAGGAGCATATAACTTTGGTTAAGAAATGGAAATGGGGTGGGATAGGGAGGAGTTAACCTCACATATAAGAGCCTTTCCAGATCTGTATTACAGAGTTTTTTGCTTGTAGTTTGAATCTTTTAGGAATGAAGCTTTGTGTTGTATGTACAAATACATTTTATTTTAGCCTTTATAATAATTTGGTAAATTTTCAAATTGGGGCATAATTTTAAGGAAACAGATAAATGTGCAAGATAGTCTAGTAAATATTGTTACGCTTACTATTAAAGGAACTTTGACATGTGAATTATGGTAAAAATAAACTCATGATTAGGATTCATTTTTATAAATAGGTTATACTGTATTTTCTGGTCATATAACTAATATTACTAAATATCTTCTAGAAGACTATCTACCATGGTACTGTGGAAATCAAATCACATTACAATTAGTAATTGACTGATTTGTTCTTTCTGCTTGGACTTTGTAAAATGCTTGTGGGTTGAAAAGCCCATGAGGCTAGTCAAGTACATTAGGAATGTCTACTTTAAAAAACAATCTCCAACCGAGCATGGTGGCGCATGCCTGTAAGCAGCAGCCTAGGAAGCCGCAGCCAGAGCCAGGGCCAGGGATCGTGGTTTGAGTGCCACCAGGGGCACATAGCGCAACCTAGTTCCAAAAAACTAGAGCTGGGCTTGGTGGCGTGCGCCTGTAATCCCAGCTGCCTGGGAAGCTGAGGCTGGGGATTGCTTGAATCTGTGATACCCCAGGCAACGTGAACCTGTGGTTCCATAGGCAAAAATAGCAAGACATAGTCTCAACAACAACAACAAAACAATCTCTAAAACTAAATCGCTAACAAGGCTTAATAAATTTGCAATATATACAAATAAAAGAATGATCAGATATTGCTTTTGATAATGTTTTACTTCTTTGGTATCCTGAGTAATGTTGATAAATATTTGTTAGTTGCTAAATTATGTGGGTTTTTTTGTTTGTTTGTTTGTTTGTTTGTTTGAGATTAGGTCTCGCTATTTTTGCCTGTGGAACCACAGGCTCACGTTGCCCAGGGTACCACGGACTCAAGCAATCCCCAGCCTCAGCTTTCCAGGTAGCTGGGATGACAGGCATGTGCCACCACGCCCAGCTATTTTTTGGGACTAGGTCTTGGCTGTGTTGTCCTGAGAGGGACTTGAACTGCGATCCCTAGCCCCAGCCGCTTCATAGGCTGAAGTTTACAGGCATGAGCCACCGTGCCCAGTTCTAAATGACATGTTCTATTGCAAGTTTTCTATTGAAATACTTTATTTTGTAACTACTTGTTCAGTCTTAGCACAATGTAATTTTAAAATATTTACACCACCTAAAGATCTTGTATCCATTATATTTATGCCTCATACCATGGCTACTGATGTTATGATTACCTTTTTATAACTGACTGTAAAATATAATAAAGGTCAGTGTTGTAGCATTTTTCGAAATTATTCTGCTCTCTAAGTTTATTTACTTATTTTTGAGACTTGGTCTCACTATTTTTGCCTGTGGAACAGCAGGCTGTTGCCTGGAGTACCACAGACTCAAGCAATCCCCAGCCTCAGCTTCCCAGGTAGCTAGGATTACAGGCATGCCCACCACGCCCAGCTATATTTTTTTGGAACTTGGCCTCGCTATGTGCCCCCGGTGGAATTCGAACTGCGATCTCAGGCCCTGACCACAGCTTTCTAGGCTGCCACTTACACATATACGCCAAAATGTCCAGTTCTTCAACTCTCTAAGTTTGTTAAGCTATATTTAAGTGTCCCATAACTTAGAGCTTGAATCTTTTTGGTCTCTTTTCTTTATTTGAATTCTATAGTTATTTAATAAGAGAAAGATTGGTGAGAATAATTTCTTCAAGTCTTCAGATTTGCTTTTTGCTTGGTGGTTGCTATATTTTTAAAATTTTTTTAAAAATTATTTTTAAGAGGCTAGGTCTCACTATGTTACCCAGGGTTGTCTCAAGCCCACATACTCAAGTGATCCCCAGCCTCAGCGTCCCAGGTAGCTAGAACTACAGGTGTGCACTACCACACCCGTCTGGTGGTTGCTATTAATGAACAGATGTTCTGAATAAATACCAAATTACAAATTTCTTCAAACCTTGTTAGTGATTTAGTAGTGAAAGTTATAGTTCTGAGCCAGGCAGTGGCTTGGGCCCTGTAAGCTTCAGCCTATGAAGCAGCTGAGGCTAAGGATCACGGTTCAAATTCCACTCAGGGCAACACAGCAAGACCTAGTCCCAAAAAATAGCTGGTCGTGGTGGCGCGCGCCTGTAATCACAGCTACCTGGGAAGCTGAGGATGGGGATTGCTTGAGTCCGTGGTACCCTGGGCAACGTGAACCTGCAGTTGCACAGGCAAAAATAGCGAGACGTAGTCTCAAAAAAAAGAAAAAAAAGAAAGCTATAGTTCCTTTCAACAAGATTGTAAGGTTTTATATAATAAAGTTTTACGAAGATTTTTATACAATAATTTACCTTTCTTTTATTTCCTTTATTTTAGCTTCTCAGAATCAAGAACGACTATGTGCATTCAAAGATCCTTATCAGCAAGATCTTGGGATAGGTGAGAGTCGAATCTCTCATGAAAACGGAACAATATTATGTTCAAAAGGTAGCACCTGCTACGGCCTTTGGGAAAAATCAAAAGGAGACATAAATCTTGTAAAACAAGGCAAGTAATACTTTTCTAACCTGATCTTACTTTGTTTATATCATTGAAGTTCATCTGAAGACATGAAGGTAGAATAAAATGCTCTCTAAGGAAACAGTAATTTTAATATATATATACCCACAAGTCCCAAATTTGTAGAGAGTAATTGGTTTTTGTTTATCTTAATAACATCTTGTTATAATGTTAACAAATCCTCATTGTATGGAGTTTGAAAAATACAGAAAGTTGTAAAAATATCTTAAGTCTACAATTTCATTTCATATTCTTAAAAACTCTTTTTAGCGTGTTTATTTTCATCAGTTGTGTTTTCCATGCATCTCCATGTTTTTATTTGTGTACTTTTTTTCAAAATTAGGATACTACTGTGTTAAAAATTTCATACCCAAGTTTTCTTAAATTTTATCATGAATGATTTTCTATGTCTTTAGATATTCTTTGAAGACACTTTTACCTGTGTTATATTTCATTATACATGTAGCACAGTATACACTTTGCTCTATTTTTGGACACTATGTATCTTTGTGGTTTTTACTATAATACATAATATCTCATTTAGCGTCTTTGAACATAAATCTTTGATTTATTTCTCAGAAATAATCTCTGATTATTTCTTAAGACTAGATTCCTTAAAGTAGAATTAGGAGATTATAAAATGTGAATATTTTAAAAAGTCTAATGAAAATATCATGCTGCCTTCTGAAAGTGCTATGTTCATTTATATATTCTATAGCAGTATGAGTGACTGTGTTAATATAATCCTTGTTGTTTTTTTTTTTTGAGACTAGGTCTTGCTTTTTCTTTTTTTTGCCCGTGGAACCGCAGGCTCTTGTTGCTCGGGGTACCACGGACTCAAGCAATCCCCAGCCTCAGCTTCCCAGGTAGCTGGGATTACAGGCGTGTGCCACCATGCCCAGCTATTTTTTTTGGAACTAGGCCTCGCTAAGGGCCCCAGGCGGGACTCGAACCGGGATCCCTAGCCCTGGCCGCTTGATAGGCTGAAGCTTACAGGCATGAGCCACCATGCCCAGCTATAATCCTTGTTATAAAATAATACTATTATTTAATTCAGAGTAATTTGACACATAAAGACAAAATGAAATCTTGCTTTTGCTTTAATAAAACTCTTAAATTGCTGTAAGCTTCAGCCTATGAAGCAGATGGGGCCAGGGATCGCAGTTCAAATCCTGCTTGGGGCAACACAGCGAGCCTTAGTCCCAAAAAATAGTTGGGTGTGGTGGTGCATGCCTGTAATCCCAGCTACCTGAGAATCTGAGGCTGGGGATTGCTTGAGTCTGTGGTACCCCAGGCAACGTGAGCCTGTGGTTCCACAGGCAAAAATAGCGAGACCTATTCTCAATTAAAAAAAAAAAAAAAGCCTCTTAAATTGATGATTGAATTAACAATTTTGTTGACTCCATCCCCTATGAAACAACTGTTTATATCTTACCATTTTCCTCTAATTTAAAAATATATATTTTATTGATTTGCAAGAATGTTTTATGACATATACTCACTATTATATTGATTAGTTATTTGTTGTATTGCTTTTCTTTTGTTTCTTTCTCTTATTATGTCACCTCCTAACTTATTTACATTAATATCAAATTGTAGGATGTTGGTCTCACATTGGAGATCCCCAGGAGTGTCACTATGAAGAATGTGTAGTAACTACTACTCCTCCCTCAATTCAGAATGGAACATACCGATTCTGCTGCTGTAGCACAGACTTGTGTAATGTCAATTTTACTGAAAATTTCCCACCTCCAGACACAACACCACTCAGTAAGTAAAGCAGCTGTCTTTTCTTTGTCATTCCTTTGAATATTCCAAATATTCATAAAAATTAAAAATATATGAAGCTGGGCATGGTGGCACATGCCTGTAAATGGCAGCCTAAGAAGCTGCAGCGGAAACCAGCGATCGTGGTTCGAGTCCCACCGTGGGCAACATAAGAAAACCTAGTTCCAAAAAATTAGCTGGGTGTGGTGTTGTGCGCCTGTAATCCCAGCTACCTGAGAAGATGAGGCTGGGGATTGCTTGAATCTGTGGTACCCCAGGCAACGTGAGCCTGAGGTTCCACGGGCAAATATAGTGAGACTTAGTCTCCGGAAAAAAAAAAAAAGTTGAATATTTTTGGCATCTATGTCTAGTTTTGGTATCAGGATAAACTTTGATCTCATAAAATGTATTTGGAAATATTCCTTTTTTCTCATTTTTGTGGAAGAGTTTTAAAAGTATAGGTATTAGTTTGTTTTGGAAGTTTTGATAAAACTTACTAATGAAACTGTCTGGTCCCAGATCTTTGGGTTTTTTTTTGTGTTTTGTTTTTGTTTTAGACTTGATTGTTGTTTTAATTTCCTTGCTTGTTGAACTATTGCAGTTTTCTATTTCTACCTAATTCAATTTTGGGGAAGGTTTGTGGAAGAAGCAGAACTTTTTTGCTCATGATCATGTAAACAATGATATATATAATTGATATTTATATATATGATCATGTAAACAATAATATATATATTACCACTAAACTTTGTGTATGTGTATGTATATATATATATATATATTCTTCCCTTTTAAAAGTTTTCATTATGAAATTACCAGTTATTCAGTACTTAACATAAGTATTTGTTAAATAGACATATATATTTGCAAATTACTAGAAATACTGTACAAATTTATCAAAGGTAGAGTAGGATATTGTTTATTGGAGTAGTTACATTTTACTTACATATTTTTGGTATTTTTTAATTTTTAAGAAGAGACTATTGTTTGTATGAGAAAACATTAAAGATATAACTTTTAATTTAGAAAAGTAGGAAAAATGAGAACTGTAGAGAACAATTACCTTTAATAATCTCTGTAACCATATACAACCATTGTTATGTATTCAGTTTTTTGTCAGTTTTTAAAATTTTTCTATAGTTATGGTAATGATAGGAATTCATTGTTTTAATTAAATAATTTATATATATTTCACATCTTTGTATTCTCTGGGTGAATTCATTTTGTTTCTGCTTTTTTTGGTTTAATATACTATTTGGTTTAATATACTTTTTTGGCTTAATATACTTTGAAGTTATTACATGTTATATTGTCAATTTTAATAGCTGTATCTTTCATAAGCTAGATATTTTCCCTGTTGATTTCATTGGTTTTGAACTTGTTGACAGTTTCTAGTTTATTACAGTGAACACTTTTATATATGTAGCATTATATAAAATTAAAATCTAGTACATTAATCCCAGAATTGGGGTTTCTATATCCCATAGTAACAATATTAAAATATTTCATATATTTTCATTTGGTTTTCTGTTTCTTCCTGATTCTGTCTTTCATGCTATTATACAGTCTCACTTTCAAAGAAGCTTACTTGAATTACAGTCGTAGATTCTTTTAGTACTGGTGGAAAAAATGGTGCACATGTAGGTCATTTCTTTTCTTCCCAAAGTTCACCTAGTGAGTTTATGCTGTTGGAAACAACAGAGGGTACATAATGTTCTGTTTTGAGATCCCACTTATTTCTCTCTAGATTGTTTTCAGCTGAAAAATTTACTTCCTGACATCAAACTTAGATTGCTGCTATTGGAATAACTTCTTTCTCATCAAGAATGCCTTTACACAGTGTCTACAACCATATTTACATGGCTTCCTATCTCTATACCTTTTACGTAGGGTTAGAATCAAAAGCAATGAAGGAATATATATTGATGATTTAGAATATCACTGTATAACTTTTTTTTAGAAAAAACTGTTTTTCCTCTCAACTTCAATTGAAATTAAAGACCATGAGGTACTTAGTGATAGAATTAAGGAATATAAATGTTGTGTCTTTGAAAGTAATGTGAAAAGTCATCAACAGAAAATCTGGCAGCTTAACCACATGATCATAATTGTATATCTGTAATTTTGCTGACCAAAGCCTCACATCATAATTATTCAAGTGTTGCTTTGATATAGCATTAAGAAGTTGGAGAAAGGCTTCTCCACTTACCTGTAGTTTTTGTCCTTTTTTACAGATTAGGTATAATCTTGTAGAACTGCCACACACTGTTTTGTGTACAGGCAATCAGAAAGGAGAAACAGAAATTAAAATCTCTGCAAACCATCTTTTCTACTTGTTTATATAGAAGCTGTTTCCTGGAAATTTAATAGGTTAATGTCCACTAATATTTTAGTTGACATATAATGAAATGTCTGTTTTAAAAATAATTACATATCATGGTTCTCTAAGGATTGTAGAATCATAATGTAGATCACCAGTGCTATCTACCAGTGCTTGCTTTGTTTTCAGGAAAAAAAAAAAAAAGACAAGCCAGAAAACCTTTCTTCCCCAATCTCAGCATCTGAAGTATAGTTTACATGTTATTTTGTTCTGTTAAGAAGAGTTATTACCCTTTTTTTAAAAAAAGAAGAGGAAATGAAAAAGAACTTCTGATATTTAGAAATTAATGTTAGTTATTTTGCTGTGACCCCTGAGCTGAGATTGTTATCAGGAGCCTGTAGCATGTGTTCAACCAGGAACACATTATCAGATAGTTTCCCAAGACAAGTTGAATAGAGATGAAATTTATGGGTTGCTTATTTATATTCTAGGTCTTTGTACCTCAGTTATTTTCAACAATTTCAAAGTCTGTTATTTCTATCTTTTTCAGGGTCTCAATATCATTTTTAATTGCTTTTACTATATGGGAACCTTAAAATGTACCAGTCAATAGTCCTAGTCTTACATAATTATAACTAGACATTACACAGAATACAACTAGACCTCTATAGCCCTGGATAGAGCTGTAGAATTAAAGTGCTTTTCTCCCCTTGAGATTTTATTTTCAGAGACTTTTCTTTTTCCTTAGAAAACTTAAGATTTTTTTCCCCCAAAATGAGCAAACAAATATAAATGTGCTTCCTGTTTGAGAGTAAAGAGTAATGGTTATTAACAGTTGAAATGCTAAGTAATGGTTAAAATCAATGGACAGTAATGACTGAAAACACATAACCTGGAGGCAAAACTAGACTTGAATCTGTGCTTTAACACTTATTAGATGTGTTGTACCCAGTATTCCTAGATCTTTTATTAACTTTTCCAGGCGTTGGCCTTCCTCCTGCCATCAACTTAAACTGTTCTCTTTCCCTCTGACCATAGGACATTAACCTAAGACATTTGTTTGATAAGTGTTGCTTCATAAAACACTTTCGGTAAATCTAGTAGTGAAATTTTAATTCATTTTCACATGATTATATATAGAGTTATTGAACAAACTGAGCAGTTTCTTCAGTAAAGCCGTAACAGGAATTTAGGCATTTAAATTATAATGGACTCAAAACTAGTGAAATAACATTTTGAGTGCTCACTTTGTGTCAGACACCTTGTAGGTGCTCTGTGTATGGGAAAACTTTACCTCCAACCTTTATAGAAACATAAAATGGCTACTGTTATATTCTTTTTTCTTTTACTTGAGAACACTGGAGGCAATCATATGTAATTTGCCAAGTCTCATATCTAATAGAGCACAGCTGCAAGCTTAGGTGTTTTGCCTCCATCTTATCTGTTATTAGCCATTACTTTCTATTGGTTTTAACCATTGCTCCGCATATCAATTGTTATTAAGCATTACTCTTTGTTCTAAAATAGGAATCCTGTTTATATTTATTTGGGGGAGGAATTAAAGGGGAGTAAAAGAGAACTTTTTGAAAATACTTGACCACATTTCCCAAAATTCAGTGACCTCTTCATGATTTTCATTATGTCCATGTACACAATTAGAAGATGTTTTCATTCACATGGCACAATATTTTATTATTATTGTCATTTTTTTCACATTATGTATTTTTTTGAAGTATGTACTTTGCAGGGAAACTTCCATTACTGCTTTCTTATTAACTAGATGTTTTTGCTTGCCAAATTATCTGAAACAAAGCTTGCTTTCTGTGTTAAAAGAGAACACCAAAGACTTGAGAGGTAAGCGAGATACACTAAGTTTAGATTTTCTTTTTAGTGATCAGACCAAAGAAAGAAAAATAGCTTTGACTAAGACATGTCATGACGTGAAACTACATTATTCTGAGTTTCTTCCAGCCAGGAGTCTTTGAAGTACCTGCTCTTTTTAACAAAAGCAGTCTTTTTTTAAGTTAGTGAATTTATACTACACTTCTACTCCTTTATTTTTTTATGTATTTGAAATTCTTACCTATTTGTGTATATTTGTAAATCTTATGTATTTGTAAATTCCCAGAGTTTGAAAGAAATGTGTTGTTATTGCAAGGGTTGGAAACTTTGTAAGTTATTTAATAAGATTTCTGGAACTGTATAAGTAACCTCTGTACTGTAAAAGTAAATGGGATAGTTAAGTTACTAGAAAAGAAGGCAAAAAAATGTGATTTAAGAAAATTGAAAGTAAGCGTAGTTCATTATGTTTAATATTGGAGGTCCTTGGATAAAAATCAGCATGAAAATGTGAAATACTTGTATTTCTCTTATTTGCATTATTCATTAAGTTGATAGTTGAATCATTTGGTAGGAAACAAAGATTAAATTGCATGTAAAGCTAAATTTTAAGAAATCACATTCTAATTTATGCTGTACTGTTAAGATTAGAAATTCTAATTTCAATGTCTGGCAGCAAATGTCTATCTCACACCAAGCTAGAAAAGAAAGTCTACATTTAAAAAAAAAAAAAAAAAAAGCTTACACTGGCATAGGGCCACAGGTTGATTTTTAGTTTTTTAGTTATTGTGAATTTAGAATGATTCCCCTCCCCAATTTTTAACTGCTTCAGTGACAGCATTAAAGTGATTGAATAGGCAAAAAATGGGAAATAAGGATGGTTTAAAAGTCTTTGCTTAGTACTTCATAAAGCACTCCATAAGAGGTAAAACAAGGCTTTACACATTTTAAAAATATTAGTGGAGTGACACAAAAAATAGAGTATGTACATCCTTTAGAAAACCTTGATTTTTTTACTGCAGTAAAAAAAAAACAAACTTAATTTATATGGCTCTTGCATAGATCAAACACAATAATCCATGTAGAGTACTTAACATATAATAAACATTCAACAAATGATAGTTATGATGAGGGGAGAAATGTCCTTAAGTCTTTTTTTCTTTTTCGTTTTTTTTTTTTTTTTTAAGAGACTAGGTCTCGCTATGTTGCACAGGGTAGTCACGAACCCTCAGACTCAAGGTATCCCTAGCTTCAGCCTCCCAGGTAGCTGGGATTACAGGCATGCACCACCACTCCCAGCTATTTTTTAGAGACTAGGTCTCACTATGTTGCCTGGGGGAGTCTCGAATCCATGGACTCAAGTGATCCCTGGCCTCAGCCTTCCAGCGCTGGGATTCCAGGCATTTGCTACCACATCTGACTGTCCTTAAGGCTTTTTAGACACCAGCTATTACATACATCCTTCCTTATTTAATTCTCCTTTTACCATGAATTTATTTTATTAGAGCCTATATTCTGTGATTTTTTTTTTTTTTTTTTTCTTTTTGGAGACTAGATCTTGCTATGTTGCCCAGGGACCGAGGACTCAAGTGATTCCCCAGCCTCAGCCTCCCAGGTAGCTGAGATTACAGGCATGTGCCACCACGCCCAGCTATTTTTTGGGGTCTAGGTTTCTCTGTGTTGCCCCGGGAGGGTCTCGGGTCTCAAACCTGTGAACTCAAGCAATTCCTAGTCTTGGCTTCCTTTCCTAGGTGGGATTAAATGATCATGCCACTGCGCCCAGCCCTGTGATTTTTTTTTTTTTAAAGGAAGTAGGAGGCTCAGTATCATTTAAAATGGTGATGATTATCAAATATCTATTGGTAGGGTGTATTTTTTTCCTTAGCAATTAGTAGTCTGTGGGTAGGCACTTTGAAATCTGCAAATAATTGTGTTTCTTCAAACAACGTTTTTTACCTAATGACTTTAACATGGGCTCTCTTCCTGAGCCTATTATTTTATTAGAAGTTAAAAACTAGTAATTTCCTAATTTTGTTATTCCTTCTAATTTAACTACTGTTATTCTTATGTTAAAAAAAGAACTAAGAAAAAGATGAGGCCGGGCACGGTGGTGCATACCTGTAAGCGACAGCCTAGAAAACACTGCCAGGGCTTGGGATCATGGTTCGAGTCTTGCCAGGGACACGTAGTGAAACCTAGTTCCAAAAAAATATAGCTGGGCATGGTGGGCGTGCCTGTAATACTAGCTACCTGGGAAGCTGAGGCTGGGGCTTGCTTGAGACGGTGGTACCCCAGGCAATGTGAGCCAGGGGTTCCACAGGCAAAAATAATGAGACCTAGTCTAAAAAAAAAAAAAAGAAAGAAAGAAAAAAAGATGAAAGAGATGATTTTTTTTTAGTTTTACTATAAACTTGTATTCTTATTGCTAAAATAACTCTTATTTGCTAGAAGAGCCCTTTTAAGCTAGTTCTTGTTCTTTTATTAGAGTTTTATTTAGATATAGTTCATATATCATAAATTTTACCCTTTAAATGTCTACCTTTAATATTGTCCATCTTTTTGTTATTTCCATCTTAGTGGGTGCAAAGTAGTTCATTATGGTGATTTGATTTGTATTTTCCTAATGACTAATAATAATAATGAACATTTTTCCCATGCTTGTTTCACCTGGTATGCTAGTACCATATTGTCTTGTTACTTTTGCTTTGTAGTTAGTTTTAAAGTGGAAGCATATAAATTCTCTAACTTTACTTTTTTCCAGCACTGTCATGGTCATTCTGGGTCTCTTGCATTTCCACCTGAATCTTATTTTCATGTTCATATCTGCAAAAAAAGCAATTCAGAATATGAAAGGCACTTGATTCAATCTATAGCTAATTTGTGAACTGTTGCTATTTTAATACTAAGTCTTTTAAACTGTGAACATGAGCTATTTTTCTATTTATTGGCTTTTAGTTTTTTTTTGAACAATGTATTATAGCTTCAGCTTATACTTTTATTGGTAAATTGTTCCTGTTTTTCTCTCTTTACTGTAATTTATTCTCATTAACCAAGATAGCTACACATTATGCATTTATAAAGAATAAGTTTTTTTTTTTTAAATATTAAGCTTTGGTTAAAATATAGAGAACAAAATTTACAATCTTTTAAGTGTATAATCCCATATCATTTAGTACATTTATATTACTGTATAAACAAACACTAGAACTTTTATCTTATAAAAACCAAGATACTGATTTTTATATATTGATTTTGCATCCTGTAGCTTTATACTGAATTTGTTTTATTAGTTCTGACAGATTTTTGGTGGAATCTTTAGGGTTTTTTTTATATTTAATATCATGTCATCTGCCCTGGTTGTTATATTTTGAATATGTATGCACTTACCAGATAATAGCATCATAATTTATTTCCTATTTTTACTAATACTATACCTGCCTAACAGCACTTTTATCAGCATGAGTTCAAACTATTTTAAATTATGTTTTGTAAATAAAATTTATCTCAAGCAGAGATTTGACATACATAAGCCTGAAAACCTTGTTAAGCATAAATGTCATTTTTCAAGAGTTTTCCCCCTAACATTGAAAATGATCTACGTATTTAATAATAGTCATCTAGGAACTTCATAGTTAAAGAAGACCCAGGTCAAGGGCTTCTAATGAGTTTTTCATTCAAATACTGAAAAATCTGTGTAATCTTAAGTTCATAATTCAGCTTGAATACCAAGAAGAATTTGAATGTAGCAATTGGCCTGTAATAGTAAGTAGTTAATTTTTGTGTCAATAATACACAATGGTTAATTTCCATGAAACTTACGTTATAGTTAAGTCATAGTTCAAAAATCACCAAAACAAAAAGAATGATCTCTGAGAAGCCGGGCACGGTGGCGCATGCCTGTAAGCTTCAGCCTATGAAGCGGCTGGGGCTAGGGATTGTGGTTCGAGTCTCGCTGGCAACACAGCGAGACCTAGTCCCAAAAAATAGCTGGGCATGGTGGTGCACACCTGAAATCCCAGCTACCTGGAAAGCTGAGGCTGGGGATTGTTTGAATATGTGGTACCCCGGGCAACGTGAGCCTGCGGTTCCATGGGCAAAAATAGCGAGACCTAGTCTTAAAAAAAAAAAAAAATTATCTCTGAGACAATCCCTTTTTTTTTTTTTAAACAACTTAATGCAAAGGCCAAACACTGCTATAAAACAAAATGTCCTGTTTCTGAAGAGTTTACTGTCCTGCACTGAAGTATGATCAAGTTATACTTCTTATACTTTTGCGAACAGGTCAAGGTTCAGTTGCCCAGAAGTTCCACACCAGCTAGTTTATAATAAGAAAGGACAACAACCCGTTACATTGCTTACAGTATTGTTGCTAGGAGTTGAGCAAGCTTCCAAATGTTAGCATAAAGCAGAATCCCTAACAGGGTCTTAAAAACAGATTGATGGTCCCACCCACAGATTTTCTGATTAATTGGGTCTGTAGGAGTGCTAAGTCATTCGCATTTTTAACAAGTGCCCAGGTGTTGGCAGTTGGTTTCAGATACCATCCTTTGAGGACTGCAAGGTTAGAGAAATGCCTTCCAAAGCCATCCCACAGAAGCAGGACAAATGAGTTAACATGTCTTCTCAGAAAGCTGAACACTCTTGAACCACATTTGCCAGTCTTATGATTGGGAAGCCACATTGTGAAAACCACTCATGCAACTGCCTCCAATATTATACACTTTGCACTGACAGAAAACTTCATGTTTATTTTCTATACCCACAACTTGGGTGTTTGGGCACAGCATAAAGTACTCTGAAATATGGCTGCCTCAGAATATCAGATTCTAATACAGAGAATCTGTAAATGTTACCTTGTTTGGATAAAAGACCTTTGCGCAGACATGAATGATTAAATCAAGGATTTTATGATGAGGGTTTATCTTGGATTATTTGGACAGTCCCTCTCCCTAATGGCATCGGAATTATCCCTATAGAAGTAGAGAGAATTTGACACACAAGCATGGGAGAAGACAATGTGGCTATGGAGGCAGAAATTGGAGTAATGCAACCACAAGCCAAGAAGTGCCTGTAACCACCAGAAACTGCAAGAGGCTAGAGCCTCTGAGGGGGCATAAACCTCATGACACTTCTATCCAAACCAGTGAAACATTTCACATTCTGGCTTCCAGTACCATGAGAGAATAAATTTTTGGTTTAAGTCACCAAGGTTTGATAAATTCATTACAGCCTCAGGAAATAGAAAGATTAAAAGTTTTTTTACCAGCCCTGTTTACTTTTAGAAACATAGAAGAATGACTGTTTTGCAACCATCTTAATCCCAATAGGTTTTTCACTTAAACCCAGTAGGTTTAGCATTTTAAAGAAGAATGTTGGAGCCATTGGTGAATTTTACAGGTTTTAATGCTCTCACGTACACAAGTACACCAAGCAGGCGGGCTAGGCAGAAGGGATACGAGAGGGCTAAGAGCCCACAGGCCCCCACCACCACCACCATGATCTCTACATTTTCTCTCAGGGATCGCTCTCTCTCACGTTCTTTCCTGCATTCTCCTGTGTTCTCTGCTTCTACTTCCCCAGGATGATGCAGCCCTTTTATTCTCTCCCACCAGGCCCAGGTGTGTCCGCCCATTCATGTGCATATCCACCAGGCCCAAGCATATACAAGCATGGGGAAGGTGCCATACTGCAAATGTTCATAATAGCAGCTAATAGAGGGAGGGTAAAAACCCTGATACTTCATTTAGAGAGAAACATAGATTCATGTCTGTCTCCCAATTTTTTTAAGTGCCTTCATTTGTCTAAAACTATCAAATGTAAAATGTTAGCTACAGAAGAATCTAGAGAATGTAGATGTTTAACTTTCTAGCCTCTAGTCGGGCACGGTGGCTCGTGCCTGTAAGCTTCAGCCTATGAAGCGGCAGGGGCTAGGGATCGCAGTTCGAGTCCTGCCCGTAACGAGACCTAGTTCCAAAAAATAGCTGGGCGTGGTGGCGCACGCCTGTCATCCCAGCTACCTGGGAAGCTGAGGCTGGGGATTGCTTGAGCCTGTGGTACCCCGGGCAATGAGAGCCTGCGGTTCCACGGGCAAAAATAGCGAGACCTAGTCTCAAAAAACAAAACAAAACAAAAAACAAAACAAAACAATTTTCTATCCTCTGAATTTCACAAAGGCACAATGTGATGGAAGCAGAATGAATTGTTACAGGGCAGTCTTCATATCTAACACATTATTATAATTTTTGCATTATAATATCATATCTGTGGATTTCTGTTTTCTTAGCCACACAATATTAATTTACTGGAGAATAGGGTTCATAGAAAGGCAGTAAAAATGAATGAGAGAAGATGAGAGGGTATGTCTTTTCTACTCCAAAATCTTGCCTGTCTCTCAAGAACAAATCCTGCTCTCTCACTGACTTTGAGCTCCCTGATCTTTCTTTGGTATTCCCTGGTGCCTTCTTTGAGGCAAATGGAATGCTTATACTCCTTAACATATGCACAATCTTTTTTTACCCTTTGATCGAAGCACAACATATACAAAATCTTCAGAATATTATTATGGACTTCTCTTCCCCAAACCCCCTCTCACTTGCCCACCACTTTTTGTGTTTCAGCATGGGGTGGCAGCTTGAGATTTTTAGTAAATTCTTTAGCTGCTTCAAAATATCTGAACAACATTTTAAAAATTCGTTTGTTAATATAATTTCTGGGGAAATTGACTCTCAATCAGCTCTCTACATGGAATATAATACACAATGTATTATATCATGTATCATTTGTATAATGTAATATAAGGTATTATAAGAGCATATAATAGTCTGGGTTAACTCAGTTGTCCAAGTATTTGGTTATGTTCTAAAACTATTTTCTTAATTATTTATTAAAAAAATCATGCCTTAGAAATAAAGAAGTGATTTGCTAAGAACAGCATATGGTATTGATGTAATTTGCAGGTTGTTGATATTGTTTGTTAATGTCACAGAATCATATATATGACTACAGATTTCTTGAAACAGGTATTAGAGATAATTACTGAGATGTCCCTGGACTGTGGTTGATAATATTCACATGATTGTTCTTACTGATTTTGTTTTGTAAGAACTCTTTGAAAATGTTAAAATAAATGTATCTCCATTCCTGAATTGCTTTAATATAAAGGAATACTCAAAGAATGCATCCAGGGAATACTGGCACCGTAACAATTAAAAGAAATTATCATTATACTTTTTTGAAGTTAGGATATCTAAAATCCAAACCCAGTATTCAATTTAGCATACAGCGATATATTATATTATATTATATTATATTATATTATATTATATTATATTATATTATATTATATTATATTATATTATATTATATTATATTATATTATATTATATTATATTATATTATATTATATTATATTATATTATATTCACACATTAAAAAAATGATAGTAAGCAAAGTTGCAGGATTGTTATGGCAAAAAGTAGTAACAATAAATGCATCAATAGCAAATAAGTGGTATAGTTTTGATATGATGGTATAATGGAACAGTATGAATTTTTTTTTATAGAGCCAAAACCTTACATTGGACTAATTGTGAAATGTCTCCATGGTATATTATTAAGTATTATTAACTATTAGGGGAGAAGGGGAAGTTGGTGTTTGATATGTCCATATATTCAAGTTGCTTCCACATGTATAAAGAAAATCTGAAAGGATACACAAAAAGTACAAAGAGTAGTTACTGTATGTGTATATAGGGAAATGTGTGGATTGATGGGGCCTAGGAGTATAAAGGATGCTTTTCAATGAATGTTTTGCAACTCATGCCAATGTTCAAAAATTTAACATCTAAAAAAAATAGGAGAGGGTAAGTGGCAAGAGCATCCTGGGAGGGAGTACTGTGCACTATGGTGTCAGACTCTGGGTCTTGGTTATGGGTGTATTGTGATGACACATCCCAGAAGGGGGAAGAGCCTATATTTTAATACACAAATAATGATGTAAACCAGTGTTATGGCAATATAAACAAACACATAAGTAAAATCTACACTTTAGAAACAGCTTGAATACAAAACAGAGCAAGTCTCAACTTTATGGATATTGGTGTATATACCAGAGTGGCAGTTGTATGAGGAAGATTCAGTTGTACATAGTAAAGCTAGAAGTAGAAAGTATTTTCTTCTGCTTCAATGAAAAGTATGATCCCATATACTTTTAACTACTGATCTGTAGTTTTATATCTTTGTGGTTTTTCAAAATCAAGATTTTTTTTCTAAAATAGTATATATAATGCACTATGACCTAGTGACCTATATTCTAGAAATACAAGATCTGTAAATAAAATAGTTAAATACATTAGAGATAGAAAAAATTTAATAATTTTTATAATTGACAGTATTCATTACACATCCTTTTTAAATATTGTTTATTACTTGATACCTCACATTCTTCTGAAATTCAGACTAGTACACAATATCCATTTTGTTTTCGCTCAATAGTTTATTTGCAGATTTCATCAATAATAGGGAATGTGGTGGAAGTAGAAAATTGAAGGCTTTGAAGTTAATACATGACTATGAGAAGAAGCAAAATGTAGGGAAATATTTTCCAGATATTCTTTGCCAGCTTTACAATCCTGCTCCCAGTTCTATCTATATCTTCAAGTCAGCTGTGGCATTTTTTAAAGGAATAAGCAGAAATTGCATTATCAGGGATATAGTCTCCCAAGTATGTATATATGTCATGCACCATTTTCTGACTGTCAGCTTCCCTTTCCATTTGTTCCTTCAATTATTTACGAAGAACTTATTTTTTAGTTGTGTAAATGTTTCTTGCCAATTAGCTTGCTGTCCTTTCATTTATAGTATACATCCACAGATTCTGCATTTTCTACTCATTCCTCTGCATTTCCAGCATCTTCAATAATTTGTTACATTAATTAGTGAATTAAGGATTGACTGTTAGGAATGTTGACATAACTAGACCAGGTTTGGTGAAAGTAGCTTCCCCAAGCAGCACTATTGGTTTAGTACTATGAGAAAATTTTTGAATGCTTTTATTTTACTTATTTTGAAATATTTTAAGAATTTTGAAAAGAAAGTACATTCTTTAATTTCCATTTTTGTTAAGTCTAATGTTTAATTTAGAAATCTGGCTTTCTGAAATTGTCTTTCTCCTCACATTTTTATGAGATTGTCTAAGAGGTTTTAATATATCTTGTCAATAGAAATCTCTACCTATGTTTAAAATGATGGTTTGCATTATTTCACCTCCAAGGTCATCTTTTCTGTTTCTGTCTTGAGCCCCTCCACTTCATATTTTGGAAATTTTATCTACCACTTTCTATTATATTTAGTAAAAAACCACTTATTTTCTCTTTTTTCAAAAAAGTAAACATAGCTTAGTGCCAAAGTCATGTGGTGTTTATAGCTGCCAAAGCTGTTGACCAGAGAGGTGTTTGAAGTGAATGAAAAGGAAATTACTTTTTTAATTTCCTTTATCATAGTTTAAAAATACAGTGAATAAGTGCTTTGGTTTTTATAGAACATTTTATAAATACTAGAAATTATGTTACTGAGTTCTTGTATATATTTGATATTTTTAAGAAAGTCATCTGAAAAAGACCATTCTGTTAGCCTTTATAAAAAATATGATAACATAAAATTTACCATATTAACCATTTCTAAACGTGCAGTTCAATAATGATAAACATAGTTACATTATTTTGCAATAAATCGGAAGAACCCTTTCATCCTATAAAACTGGAATTCTCAAAAAGTAAATAAAATTTTGATCTTGGATGGAGTATTACATATCTTAATCCACAAAACAACTGAAGTGCAACAAATAAAATTTTCAATGATAAAAATTCATTCTGTAACTAATAGCGGGGCTTTAATTATTGCTTATAAACTAATCTTTGGATGTTAAAAGTCAGTATTTGTGAGAAAAACGTGAATAGAACTAGAAAAAAGTTATTCTAAACTCATGAATATCTGAATTTTAGACAACTAAAAATTGTGTGTTATTTACACACATCTCTATGTTACATGGGAAGTAGTAGGTATACTCAAATATTTATCAACTATTTCCAATAAAAATACTTTATGAACAAACCACCTCAGGCTCTGTGACTTCCTCAAGCGTTTACTCTGAGGATGAATGACTATGTTGCTCAGCTAGAGTTTGCCTCATACAACAGGCTAGACTCAGCCCCCAGGTGCCATCTTCTTTGTCTGAGGCCTGGAATCAAGGGGTAGTATCTGCTCAGGGTAAGTTATTTTTTTTAGGATTACCTGATCACAAAGAGTGCAAATACAGTTGCCTAGCATATTTCAGATCTCTGTAATTTTATATTTGCCAGCTTCCCACTGACTGAGCATATGATTAAATTCAAAATCATGTGACCAAATTCAAAGTCAAGTACAAAATTCAAAGTAAAAGGGTGAGGAGGCATGTTCCATCTGTCATGAGGCCATGGCAAGAATGTGGATATATTTCTATTACAGAGAAGTGACAGTGTTAGGAAGCAAACACGGTTATTTTCTAAATTTAAAAGGCAGATTTATTTTAGCATCTGTATACTTAGAATTAATTTTTGCGGCCCGGGACCTTCCCCTTCCCGGATCGACCGGTGCACGAGTCTCGCGTGGCCCTGCTTGCTGGTGCCCTGCGCTGCCACGCCACGATGGCATGGTCGCCGTGTCTCCCACTCGCCTCTCGAGGTCGGGTGGGGTGGAGCTGGGGTCAGCCCGGGGAGCTCCCGGGCCGGGCGGGCCCCACCACACATCTGAGCCTTGTGAAGCAGGGCACGCTGTGTGTGTGTGTGGGGGGGGGGCAGGCTGTCCGCCACAGACCCCTTTGGGTTTGCCTCCACTGAGAGCCCTAACCAGGAATAAGTGTCTTAAGACAATTATTCATCCACAGAAACCAAATGGGTGAGGTACTGTAGGAAAGACCCTAAAATTGTGCTACCCGGGCAGGACTCAAGGGGAACAAGGCGAGAACCACCCAGCACTGAACTGCGAGAACAAACAAAATACGATGCTTTCAATGCCACTGAGGAGCTGGGAACAGAAACCTGGCACAGAGACGCTGTCAATAAGGGCACTGCACACCCTCTTTGCTTAGAGCGAAGAGGCTGCCGAAAGCCGGGCACGGTGGCTCGTGCCTCTAAGCTCCAGCCTATGAAGCGGCTGGGGCTAGGGATCGCGGTTCGAGTTCCACTCAGGGCAACACAGCGAGACCTGGTCCCCAAAAATAGCTGGGTGTGGTGGTGCACGCCTATAATCCCAGCTACCTGAGAAGCTGAGGCTGGGGATTGCTTGAGTTTGTGGTACCCCCGGGCAATGGGAGTCTGCGGTTCCACAGGCAAAAATAGCGAGACCTAGTCTTAAAAAAAAAAAAAGGCTTGCCGAATGGCAGTGGCCCCACAGCAAAGCCCCAAGGGAGGAGACATACCATCAGCTGAGGGCTGTCCTTTCGAGGATTTGCTCTTCCAAAACATACGGCTGGGAGTCATGCCCCCAAAAGCCAAAGACCCGAAGCATGACTGAAGGAGCAACAAAATGTTGCAGAAACTGCGGAGATGAGACCCACCAAGAAACAAGAAACAATCATACAAGCCAAAGGTGCTCCAATCGGCCTAGGAAGGCAAAAGCATAAACAGCAGCTCTACCAAGTCCCGGGAAATCGCACCCTCACCAAGGATGAGGAAATGGATCCAGGAAAGAAAAAAAAAAAAGACTAAAGGGCTTTTTTATGGACAAACAACCAAAAAAAAGGAGGCAAAGTGATGAGGGGAGATGTGGTCTGGTGGGTATTCCCATGGGGATCAGCAATTATACAATCATATATTGTAAAAAAATCCAAAAATTAAATTTAAAAAATGATATAGTAAAAAAAGAATTAATTTTTGTTTTGTTATTCCTCACATCTTTCAGAATAAATACTATTGTATATAAGAATGGATATCCAAAATGTAGCCACAGATAGTAACAGTTAAAATTATTTCTCTACTAGCTTTTAATGTATTTTAGTTTTCTACATTGTTTACTATAACCTGTTAATTATTATAAAAAGCAATAATTTTTCACTTTTGTTAGATCTTCAGTCTAATGCTTTCCCAACTGAGCTGTTTTGACCACTTACTTTTGTTAGGTCAGTGTTTTTAATAGATGACGTGTTAGATCAATAAAGGATTAAAGCTACTGAACAACCACTCACAAAGATAAATGTTACCTAAAATTTGTTATAATATTAGGTTTTTAAATTGCTTTGTGCAAAGTTTTATATCAGATGATAAGGGATTTTTATTTGAAAAGCAATATAGAACTAGATTAAAAATGAAACTTTCTGCATTGCCCAGTGATTCTAGACAGGGCATATGGGTACTTTTAAGATAGGTTTGCAGACAGGAATATGTACATGCAGAAAGAAAGGAACATAAAAAAGATGGAAAGATGAGAAGAGTGATTGGAAAGAAAAGCTGAGGATGGGACATAAAGGTTTCTGTGTTGGACAGTTATACTATAAGAGCAATAATTATTCTAAATTCTTTATGACCTCATCAGTGCTCTCTCTATATATTGTCACTTTACCTCCCTGCTCTAAGGAGTAGGAGTTATAAGAACTGAACAAATATTTTGGATAATTTTGGTGAGAATAATCGATTATCTGGTAGATAACATTACTATTTTTCATGGAATACCAATATGTATGTTTGGTAGTTCCCTTTTAAAGAATTGTCAGTTCAAAGGTGCTTTGAAGAGGGAGTAAGGTTAGAACCATCTAGGAACTATGGAAAAGATGAATCAAGCATATTGATGGTTTGACATCGCTAGAGCATTTTTAAAATTAATTCTGCCCTTCTAGGTTGCTAGCTACTGCCTCTGCTGCCAAAACATTAGAAACAGCCAGAGAATATGCAGCCTTTTCACTTGTCTGCTTTCTTTAATGTTTTTCTCCTGCCAATAGAATTGGATACTTTAAAAGTACTAAATACAACTAAAGGCCCAAATGTATACATTTGTGGAATATTTTTATAATGTTTAATGGCTATTACCCACAGTAATCTTTTAATTATCATTCTAAGACTCCCTAGAGTCATTATAAGAAAAAAATCACTGCATTCGTTACATAGAGAAGCAACCCTGAGTGAATTCAGCACATAACAGTATGGTTAAATCTCAAAACATTATTGAGCAAAAGAAGCAAGGCACAAAAGACTTTTATAGAAAATCCAGAAATTGCAAAACTAAGCAAGCAGAGAATGTAATATGATTAGGAAAAGCAAGGAAACAATGCTACAAAATTCATGATATAGACTGTTTCTGGGGTAGAAAATGGCTGTTGCAGATTAGAGCAAGTAGGAGGTTTTTGGGATTTTGGATTTTCTATTTTTTTACCCAGGTAGTAGCTACATGAGTACTTCATAATAATTTACCTATATGTACATTTGTATTATACATACTTCTGTGTAGCATGTTTTATAAATAAAAATAAAAATATGTATAAAAAGACAAAATTATGTACAATGGGAAATCTAGAGCAAGAGAGAAACTCAAAAATAGCCAAAGAACTTCAGCAGGGAGGAAAAAAAACCCTAATTTTCTCTATACATCTGTCTTACAGTCCTCAGAAGAATAAACAAATTACAATCATAGTTAAAAGAACATCAGAGTGTGAGGAAGGCAGGGAGGAACAAAAAAAAAGAACATCAGTGGGGCCAGTTATCAGTCTAGTGTAATTCATATTTTGTTGTCTAGACAGTGAATGACTAAAAGATAAAACTTTCACATTTATTGTCAAATTATTTGATAGTCGTTTTCTGAGATCAGGGTGGTTAGTATATGAGTTGTGGATTTAGAAATATCATTTGTAGCTTAGTTAGAAAAATCAACTAGTGTTTTCTGAGTGTTTTCACACCGATTTGTTTCCTATTGAGACTTTTGTTTTTATTTTGTCTTACATAGTGAATATTGCAATAATCAGATTTCCCTTTTCCTTGTTATGTTATTGATGCTTTCTAAGAAATTATTTTAAGAAATTATTCTAAAATAATTCTAAGGAATTATTCTAAGAAATTTCTAAGAATTAGTCTAAATAATTATTTCCAAAGGTTATTGAATGGAATAGCTTTTGTTCTTTACTATGTGTAAATACTTTTAGTCATTTCTATGTATTAAAAAAATTCCGAACAGATTAGAGGCAATTAAGGCCTGGTAGAATTACACCAAGAATGTTTTGCTAATATATTTAATAATGTTTTCCCTATACTTTAATGGATTTTTTAAAAAAAATGTAGTCTGTGGATTGTTATCTTCGGTATTCTTGTGTTTTACTAAAAATCCTTTATTTGCTTTAAGGCTAATTTTGCATTTATTTAATGACTTTATTCTATTGAAATAGGAAATCACTAGTTTATTTTAATAATAATTTATTAAATAATTTACAATTATTTAAATATAACTAAATATCATTATTAAATATAAAATACCAATAATGCATTCTTTATTAGTTTAAATTCATTCTTTAATAAAAGAAACAATGATGAGATCCAGTCTCTTCTAATCATCTAACAGTCAATTTAAGGAAATTGAAATTATAAGTACTTAACAAACCTAAAATAAGCGGGATAGGCATTGAATGTTTTCTTTATACTTACTTTTCAAACAGTTATTTTGTTTAACTAGATGCTTTTTCTTTTCCTTTTCCATAGTTTTCCACTATTCCTTTTATATTTCAGCCATTAAATGCCTGGGCAAGGTAGCAAAGTGAACTTTTTACTGCTGTTACTTGTGTTTGTTTCTCACAAGCTAGATATTTCACAGTGATTAATGAGGCAACTTAAAATTTAAATAGTCTTAAATATTCAATATTAAATACCCATTTGGAAAACAAACAAGAAATCTGACTCCTCTCAATTTGTTTTTAGGACATTAAACATAAATCTGATTATAATTAGCATATGGTTGCCATTCCAAACATATTAATTAAAATAAATCAACAATGTTTATTCTTGGTAAAAATATTTGTTCAGAACATTGAGTTGTATAATCTATCATATTACAAAAACAATATTTAGCAATCAGGACTATTTTGCTAAGGAATTTATTTCACTCTCATCACAAAAATTGAAAGTCTAATCCCTAATTTGCCTGTCCACACAGAGTTGTAAATGATTAAGAAGCCAACATAACCACTAGTATGCTAGGTTTAAGCTTCCTTCCCTTTGTTGCTTGCTGTACATGCAACAATGTTGTTCTTTCTTTGACACAGACCCAGACAAAGGCTGAGTGTAGCAAGGAAGCAGACAGCACGCCTCCAATAGTGGCCCCCGCCTGGCTCCAGGATTTGTAAACAGAAACATCCCAGGCTCCAATGAGGCAGACAGCCGTTCCCTGTCTGTTCTGCATTCAGGAAGCACTTGCTTGTACAAGCCCAGTCATTGCACACAGGCATACATAGCAGTGTTTACATTTGGCTGAGTATTTAACTGAGAAAACTAATAGGGGAAAGAAGAGGGTTTATTAGCGCTGGGGCAACTAGACAGTTTCAGGTATAGCATACATAGAGAGTAAAGGTAAGGTAAAAGGAGAGAGCATCTTTAAAAGAAATGTTAAGGGTTTTCTGGTTAAAGACCTCTTTTATTGCACATGTATGTGAATACTCATATTGAAATATTTTTCCTGGCAGCTTGTCAGGGAGCTCATATTTTTAGACCATGTGACATATCCTGGAAAGTTTTCATTTGAAATATTTACCCATTTGTATGCTTTTTAGCATGTTTAAAAATCTTTTAACACATTTTTCATCCTCCTATTATATGAAATAATAGTTTCTCTGAGTTTTATTTTCTCTGAAAATTTTCATGTTTTATTTTCATTGTAAATTTGAGAGGAAAAGCAGAGAATGCTTGATCTTCAGAAAACATTCAAATACTGATTAACAATTCTGAAGGACTTTTGAAATCACTTAGTTTAACCACTTTTTGAAAATAGTTTAATGTATTTTAATAGCAAACATATAAACAGTATAGAATACAGACAACAGGACAACTCAGAAAAGTAGTATGAATGAATGGAATCTACTGGCATGTAAAAATGCAACAAACATTACTTAATTACTGTCAATGAGAAATTTACTTGTTTATTTAAATGCCAAATGCTTATATTGTACAAAACATTTAATATATACTTGTTGCTAAGTCTTTTAAAAATATTTTATTATTGGATTTTGTATAATGTATGATTATTGATTCTCATGGGATTTGCCCCCCCATTCACTCCATTGGTTAATGAAAATTTTTGATTTACATTAACACTTTACATTCCATCATTTTGTTAAAAATTTACACGGAAATGAAATGGGGAAACTCCCACTACCTTATTCTGTCCCTTATTTTCATATTCACATATACTTTGGTAGGTACCTTTGACATTATCAGGGGAAAATAATCTAACATTCAGAACTACCAATATGAGAAAAAAAACAATTTTTTGGGAGAATGAAACACTTCCTATCTTAGTGGATTTTAAAACACATTCTCCATATATACAGCCTGCTAACTGAATAATTGCTACATTGGCATAATTGTTACACATTTGGTGGATAGCACACAGGTTGGTTCTTCAGTAACACCAACAGATGGTCTGGGCATGGTGGTGCGCACCTGTAATCCAAGCACTGGGAGGCAAGAGGCTAGGATTGCTTGAGTTTGCAGGTTTGAGACCACCCTAGGCAACAAAGCGAGACCTGGTCTCGAAAAAACAGCCGGGCGCCATGGCAGGCACCTGTAATCCCAGCTACCTGGGAGGCTGAGACTGGGGATCACTTGAGTCTGCGGGATCAGGACTACCTCAGGCAACACATCTAGACCTAGTCTCCACAAAACACCAACAGGCAGGTCTCATATGCCTTCTGTAAAGCACCAGTAACTGAGTGTAAATCAGTTTTGACATTCTTGAGCAATTTTTTGTAGATACAATTTCATGGACTGCCACAGTAGAGTTGTGATGATATTTTCTTTATTGTAAGCAGCAAGATTGATGCTACAAGACTTTTACTTTAAAACTCATGGTTTTATCAACTCAGAATGGATAAAAGACTTGAACATAAGATCTAAAACTGTAAGATATCTAGAAGAAAACATAGATGAAACACCACATGACATACATCTCAGAACGTCTTTGAGGACTCATATCCAGAAACAAAGAAAATGAAGGAAAACATAAACAGCTGGGACTATATCAAGCTAAAAAGCAAAAGAGACAGTAACCAAAATGAAGAGACACCCTGCTACTTGAGAGAAAATATTTATACTCCATGCAACTGATAAGGGACCAGGTCTACAGAGAGCTTACATAACTCCACAAAAAACAAAGCAAACAAAGCTGTTAGAAGGGGAGCAGAAGAACTTAAAAAACACTTCTCCAAAGAGGAAATGTAAATAACAAAAAAATATGTTTTTTTAAAAAATGTTCATTATCACGTATAATTAGGGAAATGCAAACCAAAGTCACAATGAGATACCTCCTCACAGCAGTAAGAATGACCCATATCAAAAAAATAGGCGACATACCCAGTTCAAGCCATGCTGTTGGGCACTGAGCCCTCAGCCTGCCGCTCTCCTTTCAGGGTTCAGGGAATGCAAGGTGGAGGGGTGTGGGCGGTGGGGAGTACCTGGGGGTGCCCCCCCACCTACCACAGGTGGGGGGGGCAGGGTTAGCCCCACCCACATGCCCAGTTCAGCCATGCTGCCAGGCACAGAGCCCTCCCCACCCTGCCAGATGCGCAGGCTGGCGGGTGTGGAGGGGAGGGATGTTGGTGGAGGGTAGTGGGTGGCAGGGGTCATTCCATCTGGTCTTCTCCAACTCCAGTCAACACTCATCAGAAGCAGCTAAATCAGCGATTCTATGGCAGTTGCACGCAAATACAGAGGTGAAAAACAAAGAAGTATTCCAGAACAACAAACATGTCAGATCCATGGGACACAAGACTACAAGACTGATTATATAGAGCCGGGCACGGTGGCTCATGCCTGTAAACTTCAGCCTATGAAGCGGTTGGGATTAGGGACTGCAGTTCGACTCCCGCTTGGGGTAACACAACGAGACCTAGTCCCAAAAAAGTAGCTGGGCCCAGTGGCGTCCGCCTGTAATCTCAACCTGAGGCTGGGGATTGCTTGAGTCTGTGGTACCTCAGGCAGTGTGAGCCTGCGGTTCCACGGGCAAAAATAGCAAGACCTAGTCTCAAAAAAACAAAACAAAACAAAACATTAAAACAAGCACGTTGCCAACATTTGAAAAGGATAGGGTCAGATAAAAATCAGATTCAGTAATTTAAAAATGTTCTGTGGTTTGAGAATCCCTAATAGATCCCAAGAGTGTCATCATAGACTAATTGATATTCACAATGATAATCCCACTTATATAGTAAAGACAGTTGCTACAGTATATTTTGTGTTGAAACTGGGGAAACTTCATGGTTCATGGGTCCTCACCTGTGCACTTACAATTGCGAGATTCTTTGTCTCTCTCTGTCTCTCACATACGTGTGTATATATCTATATCTATATAGATAAATATATAGATATAGATATGTATATTTATGGTTTTTTTAATTGAGGCAAAACTCATATAATACAATTAAAATGTGTCATTCAGTACGTTCACAATGTGGTGAAACCATCACCTCTATCAGTTCCAGAACAGTTTATCAACACTAAAGGAAAGCATTTACTCTATAAGCAGTCAATACCTACTTCTTCCGTCTCACACTCCTGAAGATTACTTGTTTGCTCCCTCTTTTTATATGTTTGCCTGGATATTTTATATAAATGGAATAATAGACCATGTGACCTTTTATATCTCCTTATGTGAACAACCACAATTTACTTATTCATTAAATATGAACATTTATGTTTTCCTGCTTTGGGTTATTATATTTAGTGAGGCCATGAATATTCCTGAGGAAGTTATTATTTTAATATTTATTTTTAGTTGTTTGGGATATGTAACTACGAGTGGAACTGCTTACTTCTGGGTCTTACAGTAAGTCTACATTAAACTTTTTGAAAAACGTACAAAATATATACTGTTGCAACTGGATCATTTACATTTCCATAGCAATACACAAGCGTTCTAATTTCTCCATGTTGTGCAAATATTTTTTAAATTTCCTGTATTTTGACTTTTTAAATTACAACCATCTGAGAGAAAAAGTGAGAGAGACAGAGAGAAGGGGGGGATAGCTCATGGTAACATGAGTTTTCATATGTAGGTTTCTTCCTAGAACTTATTATCTATGTTAAAAGTAGAGTTATCAGTATGTTAAAATCTATTCAAAATCAACAAATGCCCTACAGATTAAAAGTGTTACAGTGTTTTAACATCCTATAGAAACATTGTTTTAACATTTTAATACTCATTATGCTTAATTTGACTGAGACCAGTGCATTGATTTACAACAGGAATGCCCTTCAGAGAAACTTTTTGCCATATAGACTTCTGACTTTGCCAGAGAGACTTTTAGCTTGACACAGCATATAATTACGATTTACAAACTGAGAAGTACTTAAAGTTAAATATACTTGATTTTAATTGACTGTTTAGAACGATTAAGGATATTAACAATCATCAGGCCCAAGTTCTGGTTATTATTACCAAGCACTGCATTAATATCTCCAGTTAAAAAATATGAACAGCTATCATATCATTTTTTTTTTATGAAATACGAATAGGGTAGCTGATTCCATTTTAGATAGCTCTATTTATAACCCTCAAGTTCTTCTGTAGGCTGAGCTAAAAACTGCTGTCCTTGAACGTGCATATATTGGATCTTGTTATTCTCTCTAACTACAAGTTCCTTTTTCAGCATGTTGACAGCAATTGTATCCTCTCGTTTTCTTTTCAACGTCTTTCCACTTCTTCTCATCATGTTTTCTTCCCATCACATTTCAGAGATCTCATCCTTTTCACTAATTCTACATGCTCTCTTCTGGATGTGCTCTAGTTTGTGAACATTTACCCTACAAGGTATTTCTCTTGACATAACCTGATCCACAGAAAGTAACTGACACATAAGGTAGTTTTCATGCTCATAATGCCCTTTGATTTGGATATATGCGGTCCCATTCTGCCAGTGAATAAACTTATGCTCAGTTGGGTGAAATTTTCCTAAAGTGATGAAATAAGTAGAACTGAGTTTAAAGTCCAATTCAGAATTAACTGTCTGAGAAGTCATGTTCTTTTTTATTGAATAATATCAATATTGTAAGCAAAATTTTTTTGCATAATTTACTCCACACTTTTCTAAGCATTTATACTCCCATTTAAACCTTATAGAAGGCTTGTGAGGTAGAGAGTACCTCACAAGTGAGAGATTTGAAACTCAAAAAAGTCAAATATTTTGCTAAAATTTATAGTGTTGTAGAGTCAGGGTTTAAAATCAAATGTAATGAAGGATTTCTCTTAAATTTTGAAATATTATACCTGTGCTTCATGATATAGTTGATACTTCAGTAATTATGAGCACATCTAATAGATTTTTGTTTTCTGAATTTATATGATAATTTGTATGATTAAAAACATAACTTACAATTATAACAAATTCATTTTTTTTCATTTCGTTTGGTGAAGAAACATTGATTTGACTATATATCAGTATAGACTTTTTATTCATTCATTCAGTCATTCATTTACTCATTCTTTTTTTTATGTATGTATTTATTTATTTAGAGACTAGGTCTCACTATTTTTGCCCGTGGAACCGCAGGCTCACGTTGCCTGGGGTACTACAGACTCAAGCAATCCCCAGTCTCAGTTTCCCAGGTACGCGCCACCACACCCAGCTAGGGACTCGAACTGCAATCCTTGGTCCTCGCCAGGGCTTCCTAGGCTGCAGTATAGCCTTTTAGAGATCAGTCTGTTAGTATTTAACAAGGTGCTAAAAAACATAAAACGAGTGACTATTTTTATATTTGTTTTCTTTTAGGTCCACCTCATCCATTTAACCGAGACGAGACAATAATCATTGCTTTGGCATCAGTCTCCGTATTAACTGTTTTGATAGTTGCCTTATGTTTTGGATACAGGATGCTGACAGGTAAAAATACTGCTTTTTGCCCTATTGTTTATTAATCACACCACTTAATTAGAATTTATTTCTCGCTTCCAAAATCTCTGTGCCTAAAACTATATCTATGCTACAGTAACTTCATCCTTCTCAAAACCAACTTTCCCCCCTGGTTTTATGAAACGTTTCAAAAATATACAAAATACCTATCACCCAGCTTCAACAATTATCACATCTACATATGTACACCCTTACATGACACTGGATTATTTTGAAATAAATTACATATATGATTTATCTGTATTTTAGTGTATCTCTGAAATATAAGTACTTAAAAATAAAACCACAATACTATTTTGCATCTGCAAAATAAAACCGTGATTTCTCAGTACCATCAAATGCCCAGGTGGTTATAATACTTTCAGGTTTGATAAGCTTACCAGAAGATCACCAATTCGTTCATTTGAGTAATTTTAATAATGCCTTCTTTGATGTTTCTATCAGACTTCTTAGTTTTTAACTTGTTTTGTTGCTGGAACAGTCTCCCAGAATTCAGCTTTTATGGTTTTCATCATTGATTTATAGGTAAATTCCTAGTTTAGTAAATAGTTTTATTCTCATTGACATCAATCATCAGTCTTACTCCCTATCCTCCTGTAGCTCTCTTTTTAAATACACACTATATATATATTTTAAAAATATATTTATATATAAAATATGTATATTTGTACTCTATATGTGTATACATATTTGTGTGTGTATGATATATGAATATATTATATATATAATATATGTAATAGTGATTTTAATTTAAAGGGAAACGCCTATGAGTAATTTCCTTTTCCTATCCATGTAGGAGACCGTAAACAAGGTCTTCACAGTATGAACATGATGGAGGCAGCCCCATCGGAGCCCTCTCTTGACCTAGATAATCTGAAACTGTTGGAGGTAATATTGCTTTTATATTATCAACTACTTTTTTTCTGTTCTGTTCTGGGGCAGTGACTTCATTCACTCACTAATACATTCATTCATTTATTCTGAGTACTTATTAAGTATCAGTTTTGTTCCAACATGGCTAAGTATCTAGAATATAGGTGAACAATAGCGATTCCTCTTGAGACTTACGTTCTAGTAGGAAAGTCTACAAATAGGTAAATGAATTAATATTTCAAGTAGTAATAAATGCTACAGATAATTAACTGGATAAGAAGATTAGAAAGACAGTTGTTAAAATTATGAGAAATTATTTTTAAACTATTGAAGAAAATTATATAAAATAGATGATATTTGAATACAAATTTGAGTGTAGTACAGGAATAAAGACATGAAATTCTGACAAGAATGGCCAGGCAAGGAATCCATACTAAGTGCCAAAGGAATAGTCCTGACCCTTGCATATATATACGTGTGTGTATATATGTATATATACACACACACACACACATGTGTGTATATATATATATTTAATGGGTGCATATAACTATTATAAATTACATAGAATTGAATTTTTATCTGATACTCTCTCAGAACCTTCATTAAAATTCTGACCATGATGAGTGCTTTTATGATCTTTGTTCGGAATTACTTGATAACTAAGATCTCCAAACTAGAAGCTATTAATAGATATAGTATATTTGATTGTAAAACATTTTTAGACTCTTCCATTTGAGAGAGATGCAGTAAGCAGAGTTAAAAGCTTAACTGAAAAAAGAATATTTCAATACATAAGCAAATAATTGATAAAGAGCTATATAAAAATCAATATGAATGAAACAACCTATGTTAAATGAACAAAAGAGATAAACTGCCAATTCATAAAAGAATTAAGAGTGGCCGGGCATGGTGGCACATGCCTGTAACCTTCAGCCTATGAAGCGGCTGGGGCTGGGGATTGCGGTTCGAGTCCTGCTCGGGGCAACACAGCAAGACCTAGTCCCAAAAAATAACTGGGCATTGTGGTGCATGCCTGTTATCCCAGCTACCTGGGAAGCTGATTGCTTGAGTTCATGGTACCCTGGGCAATGTGAGCCTGCAGTTCCACGCGCAAAAATAGCGAGACCCAGTCTCAAAAAAAAAAAAAAATGAAGAGTGGCTAGTAAATGTATAATAATTAGTATAAATAACTATTTTTATAAATAATTTACCAAGTTGAAAAATATACTGATTAAAATTATAAGATTTTATCATGCATTCATTTAAAAAAAGCACTCCCAAACACTTGATTTAACTAACTATATTTGAATAAAATCTTTCAGAGAGGTGATTTGTTTGTTAAATTTTAAACTAAAAATTATGTAATGAAACATCACATTCTTAAATAAGAGATAATAAATATCTAACCTGTTTTAATAAAAACTGAGAGAAATTCCCTGAAGTAAAACTGGAGAAAATGGATTGCATTTTTAGCTCATTGTGTACTGAGTAATTTTTAATACATTCCAGTTATTATGGATGTTATATTGTAGAAACTCTGAATTCTGTAAGGTTCTTCTAACATGTGTTGATTTTACTTTACTTGATTTTTGTGGACAAATAATTTGAATATACTGTGAACTTGTGTCTTAGACAGTTACTAAAACCTCAGTTTATTATTTTAATCTTAACGAGAGTCTGTCCTATGTGTTCATTGGATTCTCCTCTTCCTGATTCCATTTTTTGATTTTCCCCTCACATTTTTTAGCAACTTTGTTTGTCCCCAAATTCTGTCCTACAGTGCTTGGGACCTGAAATAGCCTAGATTTTTTTCAATCACAGTTGTAGCTCTCCTGCGTGGTAGTGATTCAAGCTTTTGACATGCTAAAAACTCTAAAAATGGGTAACCCCATCCCATTCCTTCAGAGGTAGACTGCCCTCAGTATTTACCTCCTTTTGTTCATTCTCTATCTTTATTGTATACATTTATTAGATTTCTTTTTAAAGATTTTCTTCTGAGTTAATGATAGTTATCTGTGTGGAGTCTACTAGGCACTTCCTGAGCCATCCTAAGATGCTGATTTTATTCATCTTGTAATTAAAGCTATAAGCCATAGAGCTATGGTGTATATATGGGTCTGTACTGTATTATTTAGTAAACGTATTGCTCTCTTGTGATATGAATTAATAACTTGCTTTTCTCAAACTAATTTTCAGCTGATTGGTCGGGGTCGATACGGAGCAGTATATAAAGGATCTTTGGATGAGCGTCCAGTTGCTGTAAAAGTGTTTTCTTTTGCAAACCGTCAGAATTTTATCAATGAAAGGAATATTTATAGAGTGCCTTTGATGGAACATGACAACATAGCTCGCTTTATAGTTGGAGATGAAAGAGTCACTGCAGATGGACGCATGGAGTATTTGCTTGTGATGGAGTATTACCCCAATGTGAGTTCTTCATAAGCAATAAATTGACAATTATATTAGCTATCAACCTGGTTTAGGAGAATTGCTATAATGTATGGTATTGTTGGTTTGCTAACTGGTTCTTGATGGTTTATGTTGAGATAAGGGTCTTACACCAGAATGTGAATCAGTGTAGTCACCAGCTGTTTTCTCTCTCCTCTCCTCTCTCTGCTTTCCTTCTTCCATCTGTGTGTGTACGTGTGTGTGTGTGTGTGTACGTGTGTATGTGTGTGTTTCTGTCTCTCTCAGAAAGACTTTTTTGATGAGGAAATAGTGCCTTTATTGACATCTATCCTTTTAGAGGCTCCATATGCCAGACTCATAATAGTTTTTTTTACTTTGAGTAGGACTAATCCACTTCTATTTACAAAAGCTTTCTGTGTTCCCCTTGTGAAACATGACCATAATTTATATTTGTACTGGTAAGAGGTGAAGTGTAAAGAAAAAGTCTAACTACATTTTTTTTTTCAAATAATATACATTTTTATTGAGTAAGTTTTGTTCACATTTGCCTTTTGGGTGTTCCTTCCCCCTCCACCACCCCACCTCCCTGGTCTCTCCATCTCTTCTTTCACTGCCATTTATTGTTTAATTTTTAGTCCCTTGGGTTCTTCCTTTTCTTTCTGTAGCTATGTCCTTTTGTCCAGTGTGGACGTAGTTTCCTGGGACACAGTGGCCTGTGCTTAGTTTTCCAAGTGTCTTTTTGCTGCTGACCACCAATTCACACAGGATTGTGTTCTTTCAGTGCCTCCTCCTTCTTCCTGGCTAGCTGCTCCGGCCCATCTTGTCTTTTTGCTCCTTCTTTGTTTTGTAGTTCTGGTTACTGGCGTTGGGAGCATTTCTCCCAGCCAAAGTTTGCACACCAATTTTTTTTGATCGAGATAGGCCCTGGCAGATGGTTCGTCTGGTTCATCATGTGGCTACTGCCCATCTCTGTGGCTTTCCTCACCCTAAGTGGGAGGGTCCTTTTATCATGCTGAAGGCATCTCTGAACGGGAAATTCCATTCCCATCATTGTAGATCTCAGTGGTTGTATTTCTGAGGTTGTCTGTCACTATAATCAGTCTTATAGTCCTGTGTCCCATGGAGCTGAGATGTTCGTTGTTCCGGAATACTTTCTTGTTTTTCACCTCTGTATTCGTTTTTCCCTCTTAATTTGGTAAATCAAGAAAGTACATAAAATGAAGTAGCCATTAATAATTTTTATTTTTGGAAAAATAAAAATTTTTAATATTGGAGAAGTAAAAATAGAAGAATTGATAACTCTCCTTTCCATCTTTGCCTCTTCTCTATACTCAAAGAAATGTTTTATTCATTTGAGATTCTAAACTGCTGAATTCAGTTTAGATCTAACCTATGTAGATCCTTTAGAAGGCTATTAATTTACCTCCCTATATCAAATAAATTAATTCCACTTTCTCCATGATCTGTAGGGATCTCTGTGCAAGTATTTGAGTCTCCATACAAGTGATTGGGTAAGCTCTTGCCGTTTGGCTCATTCTGTGACCAGAGGACTGGCTTATCTTCATACGGAATTACCACGAGGAGGTAAGGCAATGAATGGAGAATGAGTGACACAGATATGGGGTCAAAATGCTCAGAGGGAAATTTATTCATAGTTTTAAGTAAAAACATATATTGTAACTGGCTGTGGTGGCATGCGCCTGTAATCCCAGTTACCTGGGAGGCTGAGGCTGGGGGTCACTTGAGGCTATGGGTTCGAGACAACTCTAGGTAATATAGTGAGACCTAGTCTCTTAAAAAAAGTATATATATATATTTTTTAAAATTTTACACATATATACAAATCTGCTAACTATATTTATATAACTATATATAGTTATATATAGCATATATATATATATATTTAGCAGATTTGTCTTGCTGTTGACCAGTTGTTTGAAAGATCTGGCATGAAGAAATAGGTTTGAAATACAATAGGAAGTATAGGAAGAATTAAAAAAAGAATTTCAAGACTCTGGAGACATTATGAATCCCATTGAGATTTGGATTAAAGTTCTAAAACACTCTACTTGCAAAGAGGTGGCCAAACTTAAAAAATAATTTTTTGATTATAGAAATCCTTAAGCTCTTTGAAGTTCATGTGTGGACCTATATTAAGAACCTCTTAGGTAGACTGTATTATATTTCCTAGTAATATTTCACAGCGTATTATCACTTCTTTAGTTTTAACATCACATGGATCTTTATTCCATAAATTAGTATAAAACCCAAATATAAGGTTCTGTTAGTTAGCACTAGGTTTGATTACTTTTTTCAGAAGAGAAAAATGACAGTGACTTCCATAAGTACAGTTTTTCTTTTTCATGTAAGGATCTGTAGCGAGATGGTTTAAATTGTTTTGAGAGCACCCTGGTATTATTAATGGTCCACAGATCCTGTGTTTTTCTCCACTATTCTATGTGTGGCTTTCATTTTCAAGGTCACCACATCCACCTTGCTGTATTCTAGTGTAGTATTGGGGGGGGTGGTGGAATTTTCTCCTTATGCCTCCAGCTATCCTATATAAAACTTAATGCTTGGTTTGCCACAACTTAGTCCACGATTAACTGTCACATTTACTGTAAGGGTTGCTGAGAACATAGAGTTTTTTAAGTTTTATTATTATTATCATTATTTTTAAACTGAGTGCTTTGCTATCTCAAATAATAATGGAATCTGTTACTAAGTAGAAAGAGGAGAATGCATGGTGAAGAGTGTCTGTGTTAGGGTTTCAGACTTTGTGATTGTGTTTCTTCCAATAATTGCAGTTTTCTTCAGCCTATTTTATGTATATTTTTGTCAGTTGTTCAAAGCATCTCCTTAATCCGTTTGCTTTCTCACTTTGTTTCAAAATACACCTCACACCACAGGCACCTCTAAATTAACTTTGCTGTGAAAATCCTGTCTTCTTGCTTTCTCAAATTTTTATTGTTTAAAGCATTTTCTTTTCATACTAAAACCCATACCATTAATTTTTTTTTCAGTCTCTCTGACCTCTGTAATGAAGAGAATCCTTAATGTATCAATTTCTAAGACCTTTGTTCCATTTTATAATAGCTTGGATCATCTTTTCTAGCTGCTGCTTCATATATAAATAATTTCTCCTGAATAATTTATCAGTTCATTTATCTTGACATCTTGCTTTTCCTGAATATGCAATTGACCAATATCATTGCCTATGTCAGCAACTTGATGTACTCACTTTAGTGCTTCAGCACATTAACTATTTGGACTGTGCTTGCTTATTCTTAAATATTATACCTTCTCTAAAGAGCTGGCATAGCACAGAACTTAAAATATCACCTTAATACTGCTTTCCAAGGGTTGCATGATTCAGCAAGGTTTAAAGTCAAACATTAGCTGAAAAGAATGATTGCTTTAAGTGTGAGTTTTATCTCAACGCAGATACTGCTTTTGAAACTGCCTTCTGTTATCACTATTTCCTTTTAAAAAACTGAATACACATGCTATTGCCTGTAACATGAGATAGCTCTTTGAATTTATGGGTTTACGTTATTAATTTAAAAATTATTGGAGGTGTATTATACTATTTCAAAGATTTTTTTTTTTTTTTTTTTTTTTGAGAATAGGTCTTGCACTTTGCCTGGGGTAGTTTTGAACCTGTGGACTCAAGCGATCCCTGGCGTCAGCCTCCCAGTACTGGGATTACAGGCACATGCCACAGTACCTGGCTGATGTGTCTTTTCACTTTTTCTAGAGACACCTATTCTTCCTAGAATCTTCAGATGTAACTTTGCTCATTAGCGTAGAAGTTTATAGTAGAGAATAATATTTGATGCTGTTGCTTAGCTTCAGAATAAGGAAGAATTGAACTTGTGTATTTGTAGTTGGTTCTCCCTATAAATTTTTTGTATAGATAGGCAAACCTAAGTAGGATATTGCTGGTTATTTTGTGTGTACATCCTTACAGACCCTTCACTGTTTATGTATAAATATCCATGGTGTGTATGTTCCTCTTTCCTTTTAGATAATTTCTTAGTACATTTCTACTGCTTAAGGCAAAATCATTGTATGTTTTTCTCCTTTCTCCTTTTTCTGAACCCTCACCCACTAGAACTGAGGAGAACTTTAAGGGCAAATGAAGTCTCCAAAGGGCAGTTTATCATTCTACTCTTTGCACTGATGATGAATTCTTTTTTTTTTTTTTTGAGACTAGGTCTCGCTGTTTTTGCCCATGGAACTGCAGGCTCTCGTTGCCCAGGGTACCACAGACTCAAGCAATCCCCAGCCTCAGCTTCCCAGGTAGCTGGGATTATAGGCACGCACCACCACACCCAGCTATATATTTTTTGGAACTAGGTCTCGCTACAGGCCCCAGGCGGAACTCGAACCGCGATCCCTAGCCCCAGCTGCTTCATAGGCTGAAGCTTACAGGCATGAGCCACCGTGCCTGGCCCCTGATGATGAATTCTATGTTTTGTTTTTTTTTTCTCTTTGTTTTTTCCTGTAAGTATTACCCTTTCCCCCGTCAAACTGTCTCATTGACTAACTACACGTTCTCTCCGTGATTAGCCTGGTTCTCCTACAGTATGAGATCTTTCAGTTTAAATATTGACTTGGTTTTTGTATACAAATACTCCCCATGCCACTGTAGACTTTCTTATAAATATTAGCCCAAAATGACACCATGTATACCTACAGTGCAGTTATCCAAGGGGGAAAAATGTGGCTTTTTTAGGGCTGGGTAAGCCAGTTCGTATGTACTTGGGAAGGTTGGATCAGGGAGTAGAAGGGGAGAAAATGAGAAAGAAGTAAATTCTTTGATAAAGAAACTTCTAATTTTGTTGTTGCTTTAACTTTTTTGTACCTGAGGAATCACTGTCCTCAAGTTTCGTTGTTGGTGACATTACAGCCTACTTCTTAAAGTGAATAATATATGTAAATACTGAGTCTACTTGTCTCTTAATGAGACAAGACTTGTCTTTATTAACTTATTATTAACTTTGTTCTGTTTGGAGTATACTTCTTTTGATACCAAGGGAGTTATTTTAAGTATTAGAAATTATGCTGGCCGAACGTGGTGGCGCATGCCTGTAAGCGGCAGTCTAGGAAGCCCCCGCAGAACAGGGGATTGCCTGTAATCCCAGCTACCTGGGAAGCTGAGGCTGGGGATTGCTTGAGTGTGTGGTACCCCGGGCAACGAGAGCCTGCGGTTCCACGGGCAAAACTAGTGAGACCTAGTCTCAAAAGAAAAGAAAAGAAAAATGAGGGGAAAAAACAAACCCGTATTAGAATTTCAAAAAACCAGCATGTTGTCTTTAGTTTCAGCTGAATGCTTAAAGTTTAACTTACAAGCAATAGGAGTTTTGTTGTATAACCTATTGGAAAATAGTCATGATGGTGAATTGAAAGTTTGATTTCTTATGCCCTTGTTTGTTTTTAGAAAATCAGTTGTCAGAAGAAAAAAACCTATCTTCTATATGTTTGTATTCTCTATTACTTGCATGCTTATTTTAGATCCAATAATGTTACTTAGGCATTAATGTTTTTGAAATTATCCAACAGATCATTATAAACCTGCAATTTCCCATCGAGATTTAAACAGTAGAAATGTCCTGGTGAAGAATGATGGAACCTGTGTTATTAGTGACTTTGGGTTGTCTATGAGACTGACTGGAAATAGACTGGTGCGCCCAGGGGAAGAAGACAATGCAGCCATAAGTGAAGTAAGTTTGTGCAAAAGGTGTCATGCTGAAATACTTAGAAAACATAATATATTACTTTTAAAAATCCAGTGACAACTCAGGACAATTATCTTTATGTGCTGCCAGTTACAGCATGTTGAATTACAAAAAGTGCAGAAGGCTTTGCATAAAGTTCATCTATTCATTATGGAAGTAATTGTTGTTTTTGACAAAATTATTAAGAGGAAATTTGTAGCAACTGATTTTGAAGTGCAGATAAGATCACCTAATTTAGATAGGACAGCCCCCCTCTGAAATTCCTGTAACAATGGGATGAATTCTTTGTGACCTTTGTAGTCATATACACATATCTATGCATATATTTGTGTGAATTAAGAAAATATGAAATTGTGTGTATGTGTATATATATGTAGAGTTTTACAGTTTTCTCACATCTTTTTTACATTGATATACATAGAAAAATCCAGCTCCTTTTTTTTTTGGGTTAATGATTAGTATTTAATAGAATGAATTTATCATAGTTTATTCAGGAAAGACATTTTATGGATTAAAAAAATCAGCTATAGAAAGTGTTAATAACATTCTTATGGTAAGATAATATGTTGACATACTGTTGACATGAAGTTTATCCTTTTAGAATATATTCATTATGTTTCTGAAAAATATCACTCTAATTTATCAGGTTGGTACAATCAGATATATGGCACCAGAAGTTCTAGAAGGAGCAGTGAACCTGAGGGACTGTGAATCAGCTTTGAAACAAGTAGACATGTACGCACTTGGACTAATCTATTGGGAGATATTTATGAGATGTACAGATCTCTTCCCAGGTAAGAAAACTGTCAAAAATTGATACAGATTTTCAAGTGAAACAGTTATATTTCCTCTTTCTTTCTGAATTAAATCAACTTTCATGTTTGTTTATACTGTCATTTTAACCTTTAGTTCATTGCCATCTAGTGTTCAGAAATGTTATTAACAGAAGTATATAAATAGGAAAATTTCTTTAGAAGATCTTTAAGTTTGCTTGTGAATACAATTTAACTAGTATATAATTGCTTACCTAGCAGTGATTAGATTAATTCTTGCTTTAACTGTGATTATTTTCCTTATGGCAGTGTCTGAGCATTTGAGAAGTTACACTCAGGACAGTGTTTCCTGAATTGATTCAATAAGAAATGGGAGGCAGTAAAGTACCCTTCTCTACCCTCTCCCTCTCTTTTTCTTTTTAATTCTCCCTTGATTTTTTTTATGAAATAATCCCCATTTTAATGTGAATGCTTGATTGAGGCTTACTTGAAATAGTCAATGAGTTTATAAATGCTCATATAAAGTGCATTACATTCTTTTAGAGTTGTTCAAAGTAATTTGTAAGATATGGCTTCTCTTTCATAGGAACAGACCCCCTAAAGCACATGTACACAAGAAAAACAGTGGAGATAGCATTAGATGAAGTTATGAAATGGAATTATACAATAAAACAGTAATAATAAGGTTGAACAATTTTGCTTTAAAAACATTAAGCTTTAATTTCCCACTTAATTGTTGGTACAATTATTGGGTACAATGCAAACAGTTGATTGTTCTTCTGGAAATAACAGTAGTTAAAGTAGTATCACTATTTTTCCTCTCCAAAGTAATGTATTTTACTTATTATTTCCTTTTTTAATTGATATATATATATATATTTACTTCATTGTCTACCTTGAGGTTCTCCCACCACCTTAACACCCATGCATGAGTGAATCATCTTAATCTCTTGAGCCCATCCCGCCCCCGATTTTTCCCTCCTCCCCCTCTCTTGCACTGTACTTCAGTTTTGTTGACTGTTTGTTTTTTTCTCCTATATCCCTCATATAAATGACACCATCCATTATTTCTCTTTTTCTTTCTGGCTCACTTCCACTAACATGATTCCCTCTAATTCCATCCATGTTGCTGCGAACAAACGACTTAAAGTTGGTCTTTTTTGATTGATGAATAATATTCCATTGTGTACATATACCACAACTTTCTGACCCATTTGTCTGTTTTAGGCATTTGGATTGCTTCCATATCCTGACTATTGTAAATAGTGCTTCAATAAATATCCAAGTACAGGTGTCCTTGAATTAGAGTTTTTGTAGATTCCTAGAAGTGGAATTGCTGGATCAAATGATAGTTCCATTTTCAGTAGTTTAAGGGTCCTGCACACAGCTTTCCATAGTGGCTGCACCAGTTTACATTCCCACCAGCAAGCATCACACTATTTAATAATTTTGGAGCTTTTGATTTCTACTGTTAGAACTCTGACCTACAATTTTTAAATATATCCTAATCCAGATTTTTTTGTCTTAGAAGTTGGCTGGCTAAAATGGTTCTTATAGCATCTTTATTAGTACATTGCCATCAACAACTTTTTTTATACTATTACATTCAAAGAATAGCTTGCTTTTGGTCTTATAAATAGTAAAGAACAGCATCAGATGTTTGAAAAGGAAAGACAAATCATGTTTGCAAAAGATTATTTTAGCAGATGTGTAGGATGAATTGAAATAGAACTAGCAGATTTTAAAAAAGAAAAAAACTAAACAGTGTTAATATTTAGTGGATACAGGATTTGAGCTAGGGAAGATGGAAGAAGATCTGGAGATGGATGGTGGTGATAGCTGTATCATGTTGTAAATCTACATAATCCCACAGAACTATGCACTTAAAAATGATTTAAAAAGTAAATTTTATATATGTATATTTAACCACAATAAAAATGATATTAGTTGCATTTGATTCCCTATGTTTGTTATGAAAATGGAAAAGAAGACACATATAAGAATATACACAGAAAGAATCCATGCTTTTGACTCACTATGGAAACTCTTAGAAATTGCAAAATGTTCAAAGATGAGATAACAGTGAGGACAGAAGCCGGGAACTTAGGTAAAAATAATAGTTAACACTACAAAGATGGGTTACTTATGGAGATTTGATATTGATATCAAGTATTGATAGATGACAAAAGAAATTTCTTTTAAAAAGTTTAAAAGAATAAAGAAAATGTTGAGAGAATGAGTATCTTTTAAAAGATCTCCCTTCACCATGTTGTAAACTAATGGAAACACTAAACAAGAAAACAGCAAGAAATCATTGTATCTTGGAATCAGTGTTAAATACTGTAAAAACTCAAAAACTAAAGCAACAGGTGTAACTGCAAAGCTTAGGGGATGATACAGGGGAATGATCCTTGAGTTTGGATAGGAGGTTATTAGCATTCTTAGGGGTTGTTTCTGTGGAATAGAGGAGATAGGAATGTCACGGAGCATAGAGTAAAGATATTAAGAAAGGGGAAGGTACAGAGTACTTTCAAAAATTTTAACAGGAAATGGAATGGAAATTGAAGAGCAGTCATCCCAAAATTTTGGTAAGTGTGGAGAATAACATATAAATGATAAAATTCTAAAACTTTAAAAAATTTATGTGATATGCTTCCAAGAACAGTACATGCTTCATCATTAAGTGAAAACACCAGATAGTGAAGGCTGTATCTCTGTAAAATAAGCAAAATTAGTGAATTAAGTATATAAATTAAGTATACAGATTAAAATGGAAGAGCGAAATACTGTAAATTTTAATTAAAGGAGGGAAAAGAAACGGATCAAGAGGGGGAAATAAGACAAGAGGAAGAAAACAAGTGTAATTTAAGAATAGGATTTAAAAGTTCCTAACTGGCAGGACAGAGTGGCGCATGCCTGTAATCTCAGCGCTGGGAGGCTGAGGCCAGGGATCGCTTGAGTCTGTGGGTTTGAGACTACCCCAGGCAACATAGCAAGACCTAGTCTCAAAAAACACGAAAGAAAAAAAAAAATAGCCGGGCGTGGTGGCACACGCCTGTTATCCCAGCTACCTAGGAGACTGAGGCTAGGGATCACTTGAGTCTGAAGGTTTGGGACTGCCCCAGGCAACATAGCATAAAGACCTAGTCTCTAAAAACAAAAAAAGGTTCCTAACTGCCTGAGACATATGCTAGAGACATAATTAACAGTAGTAAATGAAGCTAGAAAACAAGGAATGGTATCTAATATGATTAGATATGTGGTCTATTGTGGACATTTTAAAAGAAAATGGGATTGCAAAACTTCTTTGAGTAATCCAATGATTATTAAGTTCTAAAGAAATTTAGTAAAACAAATAACTCCATGATGATGATGATGTCATTAACATTATCTTTGTATTCCCAGTTGCCTAATACTAAGTTAGTGCTAAACAACTGTCTAGTGAACAATTAGAGCCATGAAGATTTAGTGGAGATTTGGTCATTCTTAATGTCATTTCACTCATAATTATATATCAGTTTCATTCAGCAAGTTTTTAAGTTATGATTTGGACATGCTTAAAATGAATAAGTAGCTGGGCATGGTGGGACGCGCCTGTAATCCCAGTTACCTGGCAGCTCAGACTGGGGATCACTTGAGTTCGTGGGTTCAAGACAACCCTGGGCAATATAGCGAGACCTAGTCTCTTAAAAATTAAAAAAAAAAAAAAAAAAGAATAAGTAAAACTGAATTTTTAATTTTTCTACAAAACCATCAATTGAAGAAAAACTAATAATTACATAAGGAAGCTATGTATGTGTGTTATGTGTATGTCTCAGAGAGACAGATATACTAATAAATATCTTAAGAGTTCACAGGTGCTATGGGTTGAAATTTTATTGTATGAGGTTTCATGGAAGAAAGTGATATAGTAACTGCCATGATTAAATCCTTCAGTTTTGTCTTCAAGTTCAATGCTTATAGTTACGGATCAAAAACAAGTATCTGCTAATGTTTAGAGTATGCAAAAATAACACTTGTAATTTTACATTGTACAGGAAAACGGCTGTCCTGTGTAGATTATAGGATTAATCTTTGTAAATCTGTTTTAATATTGGTGGAGAGCAAGTGATTATAGGCTTTTCTGAATATTCAAATTTATAAACAAAGCTTAAATTATACAGTGTGTAAAGTGCTTTTCATCTGGGTTATTATAATTTTTGTTATTTCCATTTGAGTAAGAATAGAAAGGTAGATATACTACCTTATTGCTGACAGGAAAACTGAAGCACAGAATGACTTTCAAAATAGTTGAAATCACAATTAGAACCTAGGTGCCTGACACCCTTCCTTCTGTTCTTCCTAAGTTACCTGTTTTTTTTAGTGATGGGATGGAGGAGCAAGGGGACAGGAAAATAATCTATTTCGTTCTTCACCAAGAGTTTGACTAAATCATTAGCTTTCTAAGTGCTAGTCTCAGAAGGCCACTGTGTAGCTCAGTATGTTTAATTTAATTTGATCACATTTTGTAAAAATTATAAACCTCTCATATGCAGTTTATTAGCAATAAATAGGGCTTTGGGCAGTATAGATAAGTTAAGTATACTTAGAAATTCTTGAGCTAACTACTGCTTGTTAAGAGGGATTATTTTTTAAATTACTGTATTGGCTTTTTGGAGGTGGGTGTCAGATGGCCATTATCATAGAACTGTTTGATAGTTGATACATTTTGCCAGTATTATAATCAGACATGATTATATGTCCATCTAGTTATATTTGGTTCCATAGACATGTTCGTTGTAATACACTTTATTTTATTTATTTCTTACTTTACTTTATTTATTTGTTTGTTTATTTATACTAGGTCTCACTATGTTGCCCAGGGTTGTCTTGAACCCTTGGACTCAAGAGATCCCTAGTCTCAGCCTCCCAGGTAGATGGGATTACAGGTGCTTGCCACCATGCCCAGCTTGTACTACACTTTATATTTTCTCCTCATAATCACCACCTCCATCCTACTATGGGATCCAAGTTCAGGCATATTCTCAGATATTTAGAACACTTACTTAGTAATAATCCCCTCAGCCTCATCTTAGTATTGCTGAAAGCCTATAGCTGTATGTCATTGAATAAAAACATTTACTCAACAAGTATCAAAGACGATTTTCAATAAAGCATTTTCATTAACAATGCATTACATCTACAACAGAGTCTCCTTAGGGTTTCCAAATATGCCCAAAAGCTTTTGGGAATAAGATCTTCATACAATGTCTTTGTTTCTTGGTATCTGAAATATTTCTGCTATTCTTTCATTTTATGATAAGTGAAAATTTTAATTCATCTTTTTTGAAAAAACAGGTGAATCTGTACCAGAATACCAGATGGCCTTTCAGACAGAAGTTGGAAACCATCCCACTTTTGAAGATATGCAGGTTCTAGTATCGAGGGAAAAGCAGAGACCGAAGTTCCCAGAAGCTTGGAAAGAAAATAGCCTGGTAAGAAAAAGCTAAATTATTCAGAAGATGAAGCAAAAATAGACTGGTAATAGTTCTTAAGACTTATCTAATGCCAGAAATCCTACTTATTTGATATTTATGATAGTAAAAATTTTCAAATATTTAAATATAAAAATGTCCCTTTTTTGTTGAGTTTTTATCCAAGTGCAAAATATGATTTAGATCTATTGATGTATCTGTTGTTTTTCAAATTGAATTAATGGCTGGAATAATTAGCATGTTAATATTTTAAACATTGGAAATTCAGTCTTTTTCTCTTGAGAGTAATACCAAAAATGTTAATAATACAAGACTTACAGATTCCATGGCTAATAGAATTTTAGGTGAGACCTAAAACAAGCCAAGGTATAGCTTCTGAATTCTGCTAATTAAATGCTCAATTTACAGGGTTGAAATGTCCACACAGAAATATCATTTGAGTAAACTGTTGTTATAGCACTGAAAACATCTTACATATTCATCCACCATCCCTTAATGATTGTTTTACATATGTAGGATCATCTCAGTATCCACTATCATTTCTAGGGTTTGTTTTTTATTTATGAGCAGTTTTTCACATACGTGCTTCTGGCTGTCTCTCCATTAAGCTCTTATTTAATTGTATTATATGATTATTGAATAATTACTTATTTATGACAATACACTGTTTCTTTTTTGAGGGTTTTGTTTTGTTGGTTTTTTTTTTTTTAAAGAATTTAAGCTAGATCTATACATAGTAAACAGAATCAAATAAATAGTAGGGTATAAAAACCCTAAAAGGAAAAACTATTACCTACACCTATCAACTCTCTTTAAAAAACACTCCTATTAAGTAGTCTAAAGATTGTGTTTGTTCCTCATTTTCTTTTCTTGAAGTTATTAGTGACTTTAAATGCTATCTCTTGTTTCTTATCTTATTCTCTTAGTTTTTTATAGTTATGTCTTATTAATTTTTGTTTTGTCTACAGATTGAGCTAGACTTTTAAATAAAATAAAACACTATCATGCTTGATTATGAGGATGTAAATAGTCAGTGTACAATAAGGTATTGACCTTGGACTCAGAAAAAAAAGTAAAAATCCTAGATTAGTTAATAATGTTTCATAAGTCACTGTTCAATAGATTATCTTTGATTTTTTTGGTCATCTTTTGTCTAAGTTTTAAAAAGTTTTTTTTAATCTCTTATTTTCTTACTTCTAAATCACTTTTTTGATGAAGTTACTCTTTGAGTAGTGTGTATTAGTGTGTGAGTATGGGTAGTAAATGTTACAAATCCTTGTACTTTCAAAGTTGATTCTGTCTTGCCCTTATACTTGTGTAATAATTTGACTGGGTGATGGTTTCAAGATCAAAGACATCATAGTCACTGTATTGAAACCACTACTTAATTGTACCCTGGCATCCTGACAAGTTACTAAGAATCTCAGCGTCAGCAGTCACCCTTTACTGCAGCTGCTTTCTTTTTTTTTTTTTTTAAACATCTTGCCTTTTTTCCCCTCCTTTATAAGCCTTTTATTTTATCACTGGAATTGTGAAATTTCACCTGGGTGTGTGTAGGTGTGGGTCTTGTTACATGTTTTGCATCGTGGTGGATAGGTTTTTAGTTTGAAAAATTCAGCAGTTTCAATTCATAAGGGTTTCCTTATATTTTTAAAAAAGATATTTTCCCTCTTCCATTTCTTTTTACTGGAATTCTGACGAGACAAATACTGGAGTTCCTAACATTCTGGGTCTTTTCTCCCCCTGCTGGTTTTTTTCTTGTATATTGTTGAAAATTTACTGACTTTATCTTCAAATCATTCATTTTCAACTTTACCATTATACTAGCTATGTTCATTAAATTTTTACTTTCCATATTCATATGGACTACGTGACTGTAATTAATTTCTAGAAAAAAACATTTTTTTTTGAGACTAGGTCTTGCTATGCTGCCTGGGTTAGTCTCAAACCCACAGACTCAATTCCTGGCTTCAGCCTCCCAAGTAGCTGGGATTACAGGTGCACACCACTTGAATTCTTGTTGTTTATTTTCCCATAACAATCTGTTCTTTAAATAATGTAATAGGAATTTAATTATCTGTGGAGATGTTAATTAGATTTATAACAGTATACAAATAACTGTTTTGATTATAGTTAAAGGATAAAATGAAAAAGTAGTCATTAAGCAATTTGAATCATTTTATTATATATTTGCACATTTTAACTTTAGAGTGTCTTGTAAGATTAGATTATTTTCATCCTGACTTATGGGTAATGGCATGTCAGAGAAGCTAGAGAGTTGTTATATGTATTTCCATCCAGATTTAGATAAAATATTTTCTTCGTTGTTCATCATCAGCAGTAAACTACCTTCAAGGAAGGTTTCTGGTTCAATGAGATTGAAATCTTCAATTAGGAGTCAGTTGAAGACTTGTTGCCAAGCTCATATACATATCACAATTGCCTCCAAACTGCAGTTCCTTCAATGGGAGCTGAGACATGCCATTAAAAGTTCCTCACAGTAGGTGAGAGACTAAATCCTTTATAAGGTTCTTTAGATGTTCAAACCTCATAGAAGAGCATTCTCTGAAGAAAAATCTCTTTGTGACACTTTACTTAATGATGTATAACTTCATCTTCCTTTAACTTGTAAATAGGGCTCATTATTTTGAAGTATCTCTTGGCACCACTACCATTATGGGATATGCATTATATGCATATTTACTTAAAAATGGTTTATCCCTAGTTTAGATTAGGTTGCTTAGTAGGGGATAAATAATACTTGGCTCATTTCCATTAAGTTCATTTAAATGACTGTGCTCTAGTTAGTAGAACTTCTCTGCAGTGTCACTCCAGTACTAGAGTTAGATAACAAGTACATAGTTTATAATAGGGAAATACTACAGTAGATAAAGGGGGAAATTTTTAAAAGGCCTTGGAGCAGGATGTAGGGGGCACTTGTCTGGAAAGAATATTGTCAACTTTCCTACAGGTTCAAGGTTTAGATTTGTCTATTACACAACACAAATTATTAGGAAACATTAAAAATGTTGCCAAGATTGATGACAAGGATTTTATCCTAAAATAGACTTGCCAGATAAAAACCCAGGTTAAGCATTGCATACCAATAAAAAAAAATGATGTGTTAGTTATCTGAAATTCAAATTTAAGTGATACCCTATATTTTATTTGCTAAATCTGGAAACCCTAGCTTTACTTTTTAAAAGTGTTTTAAAAGCACAAGAAATATGACTATCAGAGAAATATGAAAAAAAGCACAAGAAATATGACTATCAGAGCAAGTGTAAAGAGTTGAAAATTAATAAAAACAAATACAAAAACAATCTGAAGCAATTTGGAAAACAGTCCGTGTAAGTGTACAAATTCTGTTGTTTGGTTTTTTTAATTTATTTTTTTAATCTGTTTTTTTTTTTTTTTTAAGGGAATTTAAATCAGCCTTTTTCCAAAGGGTAAACTTGTTCGTTGCTGATCTATCTGAATACTATGTAGTAAGGTTGCTTTTGATACTATTATTGAAATAGTGTTTTCAAAAAGGAAAAAAGTGCCAGAATGAAGCATTCATTATTAGCAGTAAAGGAAAACAAATTCACCTGAGACTGAATAGCCTGGTTCCAAAATTCCATCAAGCTAAAAACTTGATTATAGTGAAATTAGTGGCTGTTGATTGAAATCACTGCTGTAAGTAAACAAGGGTGTAAACCTGTGGCATTTGTTAAACATGTAACATGCTATAACTGCTTAATTTTATGGATAATTGTCAAAGGAGTTAAAACTTGTTTGCCTTCTGCTCCTCATCTTTGAAGAAACCCTTAATAGATATCTGTAGTCTAAAATATTTTATTGTGACTTATGTGTATATATGCATGTATGTATGACTTTGGTTAACGAAAACTGATTTTTTCTCTTATCTCATGTCACTACCAAATTCAGTCCTTTTTTTACGATTTCACTCTTTGACGTGCACTTTATTACAGGCAGTGAGGTCGCTCAAGGAGACAATCGAAGACTGTTGGGACCAGGATGCAGAAGCTCGGCTTACTGCACAGTGTGCTGAGGAAAGGATGGCTGAACTGATGTTGATATGGGAAAGAAACAAATCCGTGAGCCCAACAGTCAATCCAATGTCTACTGCTATGCAGAATGAGCGGTAAGAACTGAATGGCTGGCATCAACCTTGAAAACAGAGACCAGAAAACAGAAGACGTAATTCTAAATCAGTCAAATAGTGCAATAATTAACCCCTAATCGAATGTTCTAAACTTCCTTAAATACATCCATTCTTTTATTGAAGATTTTTGTTTAAGTGCAAGATATTTTCTATCTAAAGATGAAGTAAAACAGATTACTATTAGTCTTTCTCCATTAATGCTCCAACTTTCCAATAATAAAGGTAAAACATTTTTTGGAAGGTCATAAGGACTTCTATATATATTATTTTGTTTATCCTTTATTCCTTTCTCACATGCCGTTTGGTTGTTTATTGTATTTTTTATAAAGGAAATGTGGTGGTGAACTTGCCTATACTATTTTGCTAGAGGCTAAAATTTCCAGGCTTCCTGTCCAGTGCTCTTTCTTATGGAGGATACTACTGCAGCTTTCATGTGAAAGCAGTTCATACATTCTTTCTATTCTACCGTGGACATTATTTTAGGAGATATTTCTATATTAGAACTATGAAGTGTGATTTTTGGTTCTAAATAAAGAACTTGAAAAAAACCCAAAACTTGGAACTTTCAGACTATGTGTATTAGGACACAGACATTCACTGTGTTTCTTAGTTCCATGCTTTGGGAGGAAAAGTCACCCACAAATTTGTCATTTTATACAATACTTGTACAGTTTTTCAAGAAAGTTGCCAGAAAATTATGAGAGAAAACTGAGATAAAAAATACACTTGATTTTTTAATGATTTTCTTCTTTTTCTCTTTTTCTAATTTTTAACAATCTGTATTATGACATATGGGCCAAGTTGGGTTTATACCTATTGTGTTTAGGTTGAATTTGTTTTCAACCCGAGCTGAAATTAGGTTGAATTAGCACATGTAAACCTTTATTCCTTATATATCAGTAAGTCAAGGAAGGTAGAGTATAACAGCTCTAAATATAATTTTAACTTTGCACATACCTGAAAATAATCTTCTGCTCCCATATCCCTGTATCTTTTGTTTCCCCCCTCCCCCCATGTGCTCCATTTCCCCTGTGTGCCTCTCTTGAGTCAGCTACTTTTAAATGATTTCAAACTTTTCTAGACTGGCAAGAAGACACCCTTGATGTTTTCTCTTGCTCTGGCTATTTTTTTGCCTTTTCTGACATCCAGCTCTGTCCCTTTCTTGCTTCTTATGTTTATCATTGCGAAATTGTTTCCCTAAGTTATCATTTCACTATCCGTTTGCTGTTATTGACTCTTACCCTCCATGCCTGCCTAGGGTCCTTTTAAAATTTAATATAACAACTTTTTCTTCCTTACTTCCTGCATATCTTTATCATGTCTTTATCATATCATGTTATTCCCTGCATATCTTTATCGTGTCTTTTCTTAGTAACACTTTTCCTCCTTTGCCAGCTGCTTTTCTTCTAAAGCACTTGTATTTAGCAATGCTTTGTTGAAACTAAGCTGGCTTTATGTTAACCTGATTTTAAGTAACAAATTACAATGTTTTGTTCAAGAACTATCACTCTCAAAGCATGACGATAACTCTAAAGAACTCTTCATCACTGGAAAGCAATCTGAGTCGTTGATCCTTTATCTGAGTGTGTCACATTTTGCCTGATGACTTTCATTGCTATGGCTCTATCTACCCCAGGAAGAGATCTTCATTGTTAGACTGTGCTTCTTAATGGAAGCACTTTGGAACAACCTAAAAACTATTTTCTTTCTACCATTTGGCTATTGGAATTTAACTGATAGCATATTTGTTGAGCAGCAACTATATATCTTGAGTGAGGAGAAGGCATAAGAAAGGTAAAGCACAATTCCTCCTCTTGTGAAACTTTATGATTGTGCAGATATATAGTTCATAGAGATGTATTTGGTAATGTTAAAAAACTTTCAGGAGGTTTTTCAACAAAAAAATCTTGTAAACCAAAATAATGAACATCTACAAAAGCCATATTTAGATTCCAAGTAGGCTTAAATCTAAATTTCAGAAAATCTAAATCATATTAAATTATTATTGGAGCTGGGTGTGGTGACATGCGCCTATAATCCCAGCTACCTGGGAGGTTGCGGCTAGGGATCACTTGAGTCCATGGGTTTGAGAATACCAGGCAACATAGTGAGACCTAGTCTCTTAAAAAAAAAAAAAAAAAAATATATATATATATATATACACACACACACGTATATATATTATTTAGCAGGTTACTTATTGACACTGAACATTTGATTAGAATTTTTGAATAGCCTAAGTTAAGAATAAAATAAAAAATTCACATATTAAAGTTGAAGGTGTTAAACCTGAAGAGTCAGTTTACATAAATATATTTTCTCACTATGACATTTCTCTTCTTTCTTTAAAGAAACCTGTCACACAATAGGCGTGTGCCAAAGATTGGTCCATATCCAGATTATTCGTCTTCCTCATATATTGAAGACTCTCTTCATCATACTGACAGCATTGTGAAGAATATTTCCTCTGAACATTCAATGTCCAGCACACCTTTGACTATAGGGGAAAAGAATCGAAACTCAATTAACTATGAACGTCAGCAAGCACAAGCTCGAATCCCTAGCCCTGAAACAAGTGTCACCAGCCTGTCTACCAACACAACAACCACAAACACCACTGGCCTCACTCCTAGCACAGGCATGACTACTATATCTGAGATGCCATATTCAGATGAAACAAATCTGCATGCCACAAATGTCTCACAGTCAATGGGGCCAACCCCTGTCTGCTTACAACTGACAGAAGAAGACCTAGAGACGAACAAGCTGGACCCAAAAGAAGTTGATAAGAACCTTAAGGAAAGTTCTGATGAGAATCTCATGGAGCATTCTCTCAAACAGTTCAGTGGACCAGACCCACTGAGCAGTACCAGTTCTAGCTTGCTTTATCCGCTCATAAAGCTTGCAGTAGAAGTGACTGGACAGCAGGACTTCACACATGCTGCAAATGGGCAGGCATGTTTAATTCCTGATGTCCCACCTGCTCAGATCTATCCTCTCCCCAAGCAACAGAACCTTCCTAAGAGACCTACTAGTTTGCCTTTAAACACCAAAAATTCAACAAAGGAACCCCGGCTCAAATTTGGCAGCAAGCACAAATCAAACCTGAAACAAGTAGAAACTGGAGTTGCCAAGATGAATACAATCAATGCTGCAGAACCTCATGTGGTGACAGTCACCATGAATGGTGTGGCAGGTAGAAACCACAACATTAACTCCCTTGCTGCCACTACCCAGTATGCCAATGGAGCAGTACCATCTGGCCAGATAGCCAACACAGTGGCACATAGGGCCCAGGAGATGCTGCAGAATCAATTTATTGGTGAGGACACCCGACTGAATATTAATTCCAGCCCTGATGAGCATGAACCTTTATTGAGACGGGAACAGCAGGTTGGCCACGATGAAGGTGTTCTGGACCGTCTAGTTGACAGGAGGGAACGGCCCCTGGAAGGTGGCCGAACTAATTCCAATAATAACAACAGTAATCCATGTTCAGAGCAAGATGTTGTTGTTACACAGGGAGTTCCAAGCACAGTAGCAAATCCAGGACCATCAAAACCCAGAAGAGCACAGAGGCCTAATTCTCTGGACCTTTCAGCCACAAATATCCTAGATGGCAGCGGTTTGCAGTGTAAGTGGGGGAATCATTTCATCTTTTCTCCTTGTCTCTTGTGACCACATAAGTGACTGCTTAGAATCAGATTGTCTTACCACTTGCAGTTATTTACCTTTATCACCTTTGGAAATAAACCATTTGGTTGGACCTCAAAAGTAATTAGATAGACTACTATAAAGAAAAAAGTAATTTTTTGGTAATAGACAATTGAAATTCAATGTCATGATTGTTAGAATAATTATCAGTTTAATATGTGCCTTAGGTAGCTGCTGGTTTATAATGCAACTCACATACTTTCTGTGAATGGTTGCAATTAAGTAAACACTCACCAATTTGGAAACCCCAAATAAAATGATGTTTGTTACATATGTTACTATATCTGTTATATTTATACATTTAAATTTTATCAGACTGACCTTACTAAATTTTCATATTTATTTAAAGTTTATTATTCTCTGATGTACTCAAAATTCAGAAAAGTCACTTTAAAGTCACTTTAAAATTGTTCTCTATTTTTTAGTATCATCTTTTTCAAATTACATTCTGTCTCATATAGCATTGTACCACAGGCCCCGTAGCAACTTAATCAAATAGCTTGACACTTGGTTTATAGCCCTAATGAGATCATAACATAAAAAAGGAGGACTCATCAAATCTTAAGAGTCTTCATTATAAATGATTTTTTTTCTCTTTTTGATTGTCTACACCTATGAACAAAAAGTTATGTTTTGAGTGTTATTAAAGGACTGCAAAATGTGCTGAAGAGAAATTCACCTCTCAAAAATCAGTTTGTAGAATTTAACCTCTTGTTTGAGTACCATGTATTATAGACCAGTTTGCATACCTCTGTAGCAGGATTCTGTATCAATGAAACATCTTAATTCCCCCTGAGAGGAAGGAGGGATTATGTAAGAAAATTGTCCTCAGTATTTCTGTCATTCTGGAAAATACTGTATGCCGGTTACCATTGCATAAGCACTTAGACCCCTAAGTAGAATGAGTAAATAAATTTACCAAGTTAGAATCCCTACCAGTAACCAAAGGATTTGAGACTATAGCTGAGAATGTTGAATTTTCTTTCCTCTTTACTGTATTTGAACTATATTCTCCACCTTGCCCTGTAGAATAAGTCAACCAGTTATAAAAAAAACTGAGCTTAAAGAATCTCAAAAATAAGTCGGTTAAATTTTGCTTTGTAAACTATTGCCTGACATAATGAATTTCAAAGAATGTCTACTTCTGCAAGCATTGGTTTGGTCTGCTCTCAAGTTGCAACCCAACTCTTCTTCATAATTACATATATTGTTCTTTTTCTGTACTTTTGTATTTAGTAGGTGAGTCAACACAAGATGGCAAGTCAGGATCTGGCGAAAAGATCAAGAAACGTGTGAAAACTCCCTATTCTCTTAAGCGGTGGCGCCCCTCCACCTGGGTCATCTCCACTGAACCACTGGACTGCGAGGTCAACAACAATGGCAGTGACAAGGCAGTTCATTCCAAATCCAGCACCGCTGTTTACCTTGCAGAGGGAGGCGCTGCCACAACCATGGTCTCTAAAGATATAGGAATGAACTGTCTGTGAAATGTTTTCAAGCTATGGAGTGAAGTTATTTTTTGCATCATTTAAATGTGCAGAAGATATTGAAACAAAACAAAACAAAACTGCTTTATCTTCCTGTCAGTACCCCCTACCACCCCTGCCACAAGGACTTGCTTTAAATAGATTTCAGCTATGCAGAAAAATTTAGCTTATGCTTCCATATTTTTTAATTTTGTTTTTTTTTAAGTTTTGCACTTTTGTTTAGTCTTGCTAAAGTTATATTTGTCTGTTATGACCACAGAACTATATGTGTGTGTATCAAAAGTGGTCTCAAAATATTTTTTTAAGAAAAAAAGCAAAAACAATGTATTGCTGATAATCAGTTTGGACCAGTTTCTAAAGGTCATTAAAACAGAAGCAAATTAAGACAGGTTTGACTGCAGTGGTGTCTGGTATCCATGTTTTATTTCTGGGCACAAGCTAGTTTATATGTTGATAACTTCTTGTATATATCTGTTGGACATTCTTTCCTCTTGTGTTTTGATTAAATGTGCAATAGTCCATAGGCCACAAGTAAGCTTTCTTGTAAGCTCTCTTCCTAACAGAGCACACTTTCTTCCACAATATGAACATTTTTCTCCCTTGTCCCCCATACTTTTTGGCAGGTCAGTTCTATGACAGTGACTTTTGCACAGGAGAAAGCAACTACCTGATTTCTTGCCTTCTCGCTCCTTACAGAGAGTGCAGAAACATTGTCTCAAAGGGCTCTAAAGAAGGAACTACCAAAACCTAACTTAAAATGCCATTTCCTTTCACTTCCAAATCCTAATTGTTTCCTTCCAGGCATTTTAATAAACATGTTTGATTCTGGTTTTGGAAATTTATAAGAGAGCATAGAACAAAGTAGAGGAAATCAAATATTAGTCTTTTTTTGTTTTCATTTTATTTTATTTTTATATGTATGTTCATGTTCCATATTCATTTATTTAAGAAGCACATTTTTATCAGAAAACTTATAGAGTTATACTTATGGAATTTCTAAATAGATAGTGGGTTAAGACAATATGCTGTTAGAGAATTTTTTTCTCTGAATAGGCCATCTTTGACTCAAATACAATTATATTTTCAGTTTAAAATAACTTTATAAGTAATTCATACTTTCAAACCAATAGTATCTTTTTATTTTCTTCTCAAGCAAGGCCTGGTGGCTTTATCTGAAAATGATTCCTCTCCCCATGACCTAAAACACTGTGTGAAAAAATTATCCAACTGGCACACCAAAGGAAGGATTGCTGCCAAACCTAGCTTTTTTGACGAGACTGAGACTTACCTTTTTTTTTTCATAACGATGTTTCTTCCCTGATCCTGTTTTCATAATTTCTCCTTTTGTGAGTTGTTCACATAATCTTCACATGATCTTTGATATGTGAACAAGTTTTTACTTAAAATTAGTATATGCCTTTTAGTGAAGATGTGTTATATATAGTCTTCAGATCATTTTTGTTCAAGTTTCTTTTGCTTCTTTGATCATCTCTAAAACAGAAAATTGCATTTTTTTAAACATGAAGCACTCCTGTCAGTAGAGGATCTTTTTATAAGCACAAATTATTTTCTATCAAATTGCAAACAGTGATGATCTCACTTATTTTTTTCAAATTCTCAAAGTACTCAGTAGGTATTAAGTTCTAAAAATTCTCTTGGAGATAATAAACTAAGAAGAATATACAAATCCCCAAATCCTTATCTGGGTTTTTATCTCCTGAATAGCATTTTCATACTCATTCTTCTATCTTCATGATTTAGTTAACAACAGACTAAATTTTCCAACTTAATGTCCAAAATACTTGTGATTTACTATATATATAAATCTTAATTTATTTGACATCTGCTGTGATCTTATGAGATAGATGTAACACTTCACTGTTTGTTTAGCTGGACTGCTGAACAGAGTTTTAAATTCTTAGAATTAAGATTATTTTATTAGCACCCAGGATTTTCACCATTCCCCCCCCCCTTTGTTTTATTGGCCCATCTCTTGATTCATGCCCTTAATTTATTTTTTCACTTAAATAATCTTTTATCTATGTAGCAAATTATTTAGTTTCACTTAGTTTTCTTGCTTTTAAATCTTTTTCTTTTGCATTTCAGATACTATTTTCAAGCAATTGTGAGACATTTAGGTCAAATAAGTTATATTCTTTCTCCAATTTGAAGCATTGGGGATAAATGACCATTTGAGGTCTGGCCTCTTCCTGACAGAATAAGAGTTATCTTACACTGGCCAGTTGATTGTAGATTTCCCAACTTTAAAAATAATAAAATGCTGTCAAAAATTAATATACCAATTAAAAGAATTCCTAAGTTTCCCATTTCATATATAGAGCATGTTAAAAATAATTTTCTTTCTCCAGTTTTTCAGTAGTCTCTTGAAAAAGTAGAAGTAGAAAGTGTAAATCATTTTAATAAATTAAATTGTACAACAAAATGATTTACTTTAGTTTGTAATATGCTAACAAAGTAACTAAATGAGTTAAATTACTTGCTAACTTTACTCATGTTTCTTAAAACTAATATTGCTATCAAATTTTGCATGTAGAAAAGCATTTGAATCCTTTTGACTAAAATACCATTTAATAAAAAAATATTTTCTCTAGATGGAAATAGAACTTTAAAAGATTCATAATAGATTATCAAAGTCTAATAATTCCCATAACTAACTGTACTAATTTATGCCAGAATTGTTATTAAACATAATTTAAACAGTTTAAATAAAAATGATTAAATTATAGTTCCTAAACAAAGCTTCCCCATTTTAAACTGCATAATTAGAAAGAAAAACCTACTATCAGTATATAAAGTATGGAAAGTGAAATAATATTAATTGAACATTTGGAACATATTGTGTACTGGGCTTATCTATCTCTTTTAATCCTTCTATCAACCATATGATGATTATAGTTAATATTTCCACTTCACAGATGAGGAAACTGCAGCTAAGTTAAGCGAACTAATTTAATTTACTTCAAACCCACATCTAGTAATAGACAAACATGGAATTTCACACTAAATTTGTCTCCAAACCTCTTTCATCTACATCACACTGCCTACACACCTGTGTGATGGGATATGTAATGTACTGGCATTTTGTAAGAATTTATTCATCATACTTCACAATTGTGGCTTGTATATAAACCAAACCAGATACCTTAATGACTTATAGATTAGGCAAGCATAAGATGTATAGACATGTCTATGCTGATTGTTACTTGAAAAATAATTACTAATTCAAGACAAAATTCAATCCCACATTGTAATAATGAACCTTAACTTCAATTTACTTCTTTTCACTCTTTACATTCTTATAGTCTAGAACTTATGGTAAAGCAAATTTTAAGGGAAAAATAAAGGTTATTTGTATAGATACACCTTTTTTAAAGTTGATTCCATACTAGCTTTGGAGGAATAAATTTGGCATGAACTTTGAATTTTTTAAAATCCTTTGACTCCATCTTGAAAATTTCTGCTTTTAGTGACTTTAGAAAATTTGCTAATCCAGAGAATTACTCAAGGAAGATTACAGGTTTTTTTAATGTCCTATTTATAAAGCAGTTTGTATAGCTTCTAATGTGTATCCGCTTGTTTCAGAAAATTTACATTGGTTCTGAATGTGAAAGCAATTTTAAAAAGATAGGATCATTCACGTATCAATGGGAATTATCTCAAAATTTGGCAAGTAATTTTATCTAAAATACATACAACTCTACCTTCTAAAGCCAAATGGAATACCTGGTAAGCCAGGTTAAATTTTTCATTCTTTATAAGCTCCCCCTTCAAAGTAATTTAAGATGGAAAAATAGTTCAATAAACTTCCTTTCTTTTTCTTCATTTTTATAAAAATGAATATTGCATTGGAGCTAGTTAGCTTCTAGAACTTGAAGTTATATTTCGTACGTTTTATAAATTTATGTTGAATATACTACAAGTTATATGCTAGTTATTGCATAACTCTCCACTGGTTACTTTATATGTTACTTTATCTTCTAAGCTGGCTCTTTAAAGTTAGAATCTGTATACACATGTTAGTTATTATCTAGACCAGTTATTCTAGAAATTGTGCAACACTCCCACCTGAAATATTTTTTAGAATGGGATATTTCTAAATATTCACCCTTTTTCTCTTCAGCTGACAAAATTGCATTTTAACTTTTAGATTCTGAACTATGCAAATGTTCATCAAATTAGCTTGCATGATCCTCTCCCCAAAATACACCTTTATTAACTCTGGCAAATCACTGAACTAGTTACACAAACGTTTATGAAAAGAGTGTTTTCTTACAAGTTCCCAAAAAAGATAATCATCGGGTATTCTGGGGCACATTCTCATAACCTTTATTCAGTCCTCTCTTGTTTGACTTTCTGTGTCCCATGACTATCTGACTGCAATCTTCTGTTGTCAGGGAAGTTTTCTTCCTATATGTTCTGCTTCCTTCCTGTTTTGTTTTATATTCATTTCTCTTATCCAATATTAAAAAGGAAAAAGCAAGCAGTTGGTCACCCTCTCCAATGTTGTGATTCTTCAGTATGTTTCAACCTTCTCAATTAACATCTAAGTCTCAGTTATTCAGACAAAATTGCTTTGGTTCCTTTAGCATTTCCTCCGCATTCCTATTTTTAATAACTTTATATTTAAGTACACCTAAAATTATGTTTCATGTTATATCAAATTCTTTACTCAAGTAAGTTCAATAGGATAGTGTTGATAATGAAAATGTTACCATTTGACAATGAATTCAACCATCAAAAAGTCAGCAAATCAGCACTTAATTTGTGTATTAGCTAACCTTTCTCTTGTGACATTTTATGATTTCATATTCTCATTAGTTATAACTAATAATAAAAAGCCATGCATACAAAATTGTATGTCATTTTGCCATTCAACTTTTTAACATTGCAGCAAGCTTAGCATTATGATTAAACCACAATATTTCACATATTTTTACATCAAGTATTAAACAATGCAATATTACCTTTCAAAAGTAAACCCAAAGTCAGAGATTATCCATGAGCATTTTTGAAGACCACTTTTGAAATACTGTTTTTCAACATAGACTGGACTATAACAATTTTAATATAATTTTTAAGTGACTGGTTAAAGATAAATGTTTGTGCAGATAAAGGAAAATTTAGGATTTTATCTCATGACTGATACGTTTAAAAGTAAATATGTCAGAAGAATTGAAATTATTCCCAAAGTCTATCATATCTTCACAAATTTTATTCCGTTTAATGTGATGTTTGCAGTGTGACTGTTAAATGTGACTTTCATTTTTTTATTTAAATTCTGGGTAGGAGAGAAAGAATCATTAGAATTAAACTATATTATTAGGGTATCCAGTTTATGATCAAATTTTTAGGCAAATTGCTATATTATAAACTACAACTTGCTTTTAAAAAATGTTTTAGAAAGCAGCATGTGGATTTTTTCACCTTTTAGGTTACAGAAACATATTCATGTTTTAAACTTGCTCTGTAGACATAATATTGCTTAAAAACTCAGGGCCCCCATTTATTCCTTTCCACAGTGGAAGATTTCAATTGGTAGCAAACAATTAGATTTAGTTGAATATTGAACATGTTTGTTGCACACACAGTTCATTTAATGTTTTATGATTTAACTTAATTTACATAGACATGTATTCTCAGATTTCATTATTCATAAAATCTTGCCCACTTCTATAATTACAGAGGGAAATATAACTCAACTAATTGGCTACATGTTGCAGTACATTGAGGCCTTAGAGTTGAAGTGCTATCTTCAAACCATTTGTATTCTTTGGTTAAGTATTTATACATGATGGGACAAATCATTTTGTTTTGATTTTTAATGGGAGAACTTAGGAAAGCAATTCCTTTGAGATACAGTTTTCTCATGAGGTAATTTAACATTATGAAACTGTCTTCTAAAAGTGAACTAATGATTTATAGCTGTAGTAAGAGCTTGGATGGTTTTGAGAAGGTAACCTATTTATCACATTGTCAGATCCAAATAGAAATTTTCTTTCAATCAAACACCAAGTTGGTATGCTGTATATTTAACTTGAAGTTATTTGAAACTGATCTCTTGTCTCAGGCTCTCCACCTTAATACCAATCCTCTTAAGTAAGATAGAAAACACATTTTTTAAAAAAGCTAACAGCAAGAAAATTAAATTGCTGTAAGAGCCAATTCAAAGATAGGTCCTGGTTTAACATTAAATTGCTTGACTTCTGTGGCTTTTCCTTTTCTGGTCACATCTATTTATTAAACAGTTTTTTATGCCTTGTTACGTTTCCATGGAGATTATATTGTGTAAGTGTTTGTATAAGCTGGAATCATCTTAATTTTTTGTTGATAATTTTTTCAAATAAAATAAGTGGATAATTGTAAAATACACTAACTCTTAGGATGTTGTAGTAGCTGAAACATGGAGATGTGTAGCTGCCCTGCTTTTTCTAAATAGACAGGAGAAACATAAGCTACAGAGTATTCATTTCTGAGGATGCATTTTTGGAACAAGAAAAGCTGAAAAATATTGGCAGTTCCTCAGAACCCTCTTTCTTGTTAACGGGTATCTTTTGTTGGTGTGTTTTGCTCTTACATTACAGATAGATATCATATATGAATTTATGAATAATTACTTTCATTTATTTTGCTTTTGTATAAGCCGTCTGAGACCTTGCTATGCTGTAAAAGTTGTGTTTGATGGATCAGTGTGAGTATGAAATAAAGCAAATCACTTTTCTTTTGTATTATCTATGGATGCCACTATGAAAGCTGACATTAAGCCACTAAAGAGTTTTCTATGAATAATTGTAAGTAAGTAAATGCTTTGATATATATAAACCTAAGTAAAGAGATTGTATTGCTACAGAGACATTGGAGAAGGAGATTTAAGACAGTTCTTTAGGTTTAAAAAAGGCTTGCTGTAAAATGGTGCGTTATTCCATTTATTAAAGATCATATTAATGACAACAGTAATTGTATCTTTTTCTTTTATGAAGTCTTGAGAAATTATGATTGTTAGTATGATGTTTAATATTTGGCACTAGGATAATGAATTTTCTATCTAATAAAACTTTGATTATTCAGTATAAAACATTATAAAAACCAGCTAACATTTTATAGTTGCATACCTATGGAAATATATGGAAGGCACTGTTAATTTACATAGTTTGTGGATAATTCCCACAGTAATCCTACAAAATATATATTATAGTCCCCATTTTATAAATTTAAACTGTGACTCAGATGTTAAATGCCTTGCTCAAAGCCACAGAATGAGTGAAGATCAGACTAACATATTTTACATATTTCTGTGAACTCTAGTTTTCAAGCTCTATTTGGCATTAGAAACTCAAAAATTAAAGAGAAAATGATCCAGTATTTAAAGTAGCCAGGAACATATAAAAATATGGAGGAACTGAAAAGCTACCTGACATCAAAACAAATGTCTCTACTGACCTAATGTGTTTGTGTTTAACATTATCAAATAATCTTGGCAGGTAGGTTTTTGTATTTTTAGAAGGCCTTGTTAAAACTGAATATAGTTAGTGAAAGCTGCACATAGTTTTTTTTTTTTACTCTGAAGGACTCATTTAATTTGATTAACTCCCTAATTCTTCTCTAGTGTATTTCAAATTAAAGGCCTAATTCCATATTTGGGGCAGCTTTCATTGTGTTGTCAGTGTATTCATTTTTTTGAAGTTGAGTCATTGTTTTACGGAGAGATATCACAAGTTTGATATGTTTCCTGCCCCTTAGGAATTTGTCTTCTGAAAGAGAGACGGCCTACCTAGGAAATGGTTAAATCCAAACAGCATGACATGTAAGTGCTTCAATAAGTGGTAAATTGTATGCTCAACACATGGTTGATGAGACAAGAACTCAGACTCAGGCTGAGAAAGTGATTTTTGAGTAAAGGCAGAATATTTGAAGCTGCCATAGATTAGAGATAATAGGAACAATGACCACAAAAAAGTAGAGTCAATTAATAAAACAGACAATAAGACTTTGAAAAGTCAGATCAAGTTATTTGGACTTGTAGATAATACGGAGACTCAGGTTTCTTAAGGACTTTTTAGAAGCAATGTGAAGAAGTTTGGACCACCAGGCAAATTAAATTTGAAAGAACAATGGTGGGGGCTTAAGATAAATTACAAATAAAATACAACTTCCATTGTGATCAGTAAGTTCCTTTTTCAGAGGGTCATCAAAAATATTTTCCAACATCTACCATACCCTACTCCTACCATAGTAGGAGATAAAAAGCAAAGATACATCTTCAGGTTCTCAGATTTGAAAAAAAAATTGCAGTAAAGATAATAAGTCCTAAGACAAAGTGAAAGCCCAGGGTATTATGGCAATATATGACAAGGACAACTAACCCAGTCTTAATTCAGTCAGTTTCTCCTTTTTAGATAATTTTCCTTAAATATGAAGGAATTAATTAGGAGAAGAACAATGGTCTTCTACGAGGAAGTTGTAGCAACCACAAACTCTTAGAAACTTCAGAGGATAGAACATTTTCAAGGAGGTGAAAGTAAGTTGTGTAAAGATGGAATTTGGGTTGTTAAGTATGAAAGAGATGGCAGAATACTTAGATGACCCAAGTGCAACTATCCCAAGAAGGGTTAGCAAGCTAAACTAGCCTGGAAGTCAGTAGAAAATTTAAGCAGGAAAGTTTCTAAGTAGATAATTTAGTTGGCAGTATAAAGGATAGGTTGAGAAGCAGGGAACTGAGTTTAGACACAAGGGAACTAGTATGGCACTGGGGAAAGATAAATGAATGTGAACCAAGGTTGAGGCAGTGATTGGTAGGAAAGAGGAAACCAATTTCCTCAGGGTTAAAGAGAATCAATGGGAGCCTGTGAACCACTAAAATGAGCGTTGGAGAGATAAAGACTAACTTCAAGTTCCTAATTTAGCAAATACTGGTCATCTCTCAGAAATAAAACAATCTTAAGGAATGAGCAGTTTATAGAGATTTCCTATAGATTTTTAAAAATTGAGGAATTTTGATTTATTCTGTCCTGTTGCAATGTGCATCCAAAGTTTTGGTTTCTAAAGTATTTGTAGACTATTTTCACACATTTTCCGTGGAAATGCTTCAAGAACAGAGCCTTCCCTAAAGCTTAAGAAATGAGTCTTATTAGACCCACTTAGGGCATGTAGTAATTTACTAGGACATTTTGGGGGCTGCCCTGTTCCTACCCTATAAAAATGAATACCAGGAGAGTTCTTAAAAGGAATGACAGCAACAAAAAGCTACCTTAAAGGGAATGATGGCAACCTTAAAAGGTTCCTTACCTTTTAAGCTACCTTAAAAGGAATCATAGCAACAAAAAGCTACCTTAGGC
>PVHY01004682.1:0-91333 GCA_004024945.1 Uropsilus gracilis
GAGGCTGGGGATTTCTTGAGTCTGTGGTACCCCGGGCAATGAGATCCTGCTGTTCCATGGGCAAAAATAGTGAGACCTAGTCTCAAAAAAAAAAAAAGAAAAAAAAGAAAAAGACACAAACCAAATGGTTTCACTAACATATGGGACATAGGAAAAACAAACAAAGGCCAGGAGGAAAAGTCAAAACAAGCTAACAACCAAACTAAAGAACACAACTGGCGAGGGGGATGAGAGGGAGTGGTCAGGGAGGGGAGGTGGTGGGTGAACCCCGGAAAAAACAAAGACATGAAATATATATATATATATATATAATTTTTTTAAAAAAGGTTTAAAAGTAACTTGAATCATTCTCTCTAATTTGGTTTTTTAATTAGAAACTTATCACTCATTTGAGAGCAGAGATCTTTGGGAAACATTTTTGCTCCAAATGGACCTGAATACTGTTTCATCATCTGTCTTTTCCTGTGGGAAAATCTCCAGAAGAAGAGTCATGGGAATTCTGGAGTCAGACCCTGCCCTGTCTGCACACTGCCCAAGAGTTTGGGAGGCTACCTAATTTCTGCAAGAAATTGGGAGAACATCAAGGACTTCTTCCTAGGATATTTCAGTGAGAAGGAATGGGCTAGCAGCAGCTATGAATACTTATTATATGTCGGTTCAAATATGAAAACATATTGTAAATACTGCTAAGTGTACATGTTTGTCCACAGATAAGGAAATGGTAATTTTTTTTTTTTTTACAAGTTAGTTATGTGCTCAGACTTAGAAATTGGATTTGGTATGGTTGGAGATTCAAATTCAGCTCGCTCATTCATTCATTCATTCATTCATTCATTCATTCATTCATTCATTCATTCATTCATTCATTCATTCATTCATTCATTCATTCATTCATTCGGTTTTGCTATTTTTGCCCATGGAACCGCAGGCTTACATTGCCCGAGATTTGGTATGGTTGGAGATTCAAATTCAGCTCGCTCATTCATTCATTCATTCATTCATTCATTCATTCATTCATTCATTCATTCATTCATTCGGTTTTGCTATTTTTGCCCATGGAACCGCAGGCTTACATTGCCCGAGGTACCACAGACTCAAGCAATCCCCAGCCTCAGCTTCCCAGGTAGCTGGGATTACAGGCATGCGCCACCACGCCCAGCTAGATTTTTGGAACTAGGTCTCGCTATGTTGCCCTGAGTGGGAATCTAACCTCGATCCCTGGTTCTGACCGCGGCTTCCTAGGCTGCCACTTACAAACACGCACCACCATGCCCGGTCAGCACTTACATTTTAAATGGTAGTTGCTTTCCTACCAGAGACAGTATCATGAATCTAGGAACAATGCATTCATTCTCAGCCACAGGATGTAAAGTCCTCACACCTGCCAGGCGCTGCTTAGGTGTGGGGGACACAGAAACCAGTAAGATGGGGTCTTGCCCTCAGCTGCTGATACTTTTATGATGATGGAACATGCAAACAAATATCAAAGTGAATGATACCTATTCTGGAGAACAATAGTGGGAAGGGTATCTTTCAAGGGTTGATTTTATTCAACTTAAAAACCAGTCTTTTGGGGACTCTGGAGGAAACTCCTCATATGGGATCCCCAGGAGGACATGATTGGATCATAGCCCAGGTGAGCCCATTATATCCTGTACTAAGAGTGGATCCCCCAGGTTTCTTCATTCATCTCTGATACAAGCCCAGGTCAGGCAGCCAGCTATCTTCTGACACTTATTCTCAAATCCCTTTTCATGGTCAGGGTCACTGCCAGGTCAAAAAATGATTCTCATTGTGCTATTGTCTGATTTCTTGAGACTGTCACTTCCAACACTATGTGTCAGGGGCACCTCCAATTTCCAACATTCAATGACATGACTTCAAACAAAAGGCATATTTAAGGATCCAGTGGGACCTCCAATTAATTCCCAATGAACTTTTCAACACATCGGGCAGAATGAACAAAATAGGAAATAATATCACCACCTCATACTCAATTCCTGCTTTAAGACTTAGTGTAGCTAGAGTGCTTCTTCTCCGCCAGATAGCTAACAGAGTTTATACCAACTAAACACAATCCCCACAATAATCCTATGTGGTAGTTCTATGATCATCCCCACTTTACAGATATGGAAATGGAGGCAAAGAAGGACTCAGTCACCTGGCTAAGGTCCCACCGTCAGGGACTGCAGAACTCAGGTCTGAGCACAATGACCCTGGTGTCCATGCTCTCCGCTGCCATACCAGTCTGCTGGGCTTGCCTTTACCCAGGAGTTGCCTAACTCCTTCTCTAGCCCCAGAGCAATGAGAAATTCCTTGTTGAAGTTCCAGTTCAGGGGCAATGCCCAGCTATAGGTGGCTGCCACTGCAGGAATGAGAGGAGCAGGGCCAGGGCACAAACACCCAGGTAAGGATAGTGAGCTCTGGGGTCTTGAGAATACTTTAGATTCAGGATTCTGTTCTCTGTGAAGAGAGAATTTTACTTCTTCCTTTCCAATATGGGTGTCTTTTGTGTCTTCTTCTGGCATAACTGTGCTAGCCAGACCCCATACAATAGTGAGTAGAAAAGGCCAGGGCAGATATCCTTGCCTTGTTCCCCATCTTTGAAGAAGCATTCAGTTCTCCCATATTATATCTGATGTGAGCTGGAGGGTTCATAAAAAATGCCCTCTTAAGAATACTTCTGGAGGCTGGGCACGGTGGCTCGTGCCTGTAAGCTTCAGCCTATGAAGTGGCCGGGGCTAGGGATCGTGGTTCGAGTCCCGCCTGGGACCCGTAGCAAGACCTAGTTCCAAAAAAATAGCTGGGCGTGGTGATGCGCGCCTGTCATCCCAGCTACCTGGGAAGCTGAGGCTGGGGATTGCTTGAGTCTGTGGTACCCTAGGCAACGAGAGCCTGCGGTTCCATGGCCAAAAATAGCAAGACCTAGTTTCAAAAAAAAAAGAATACTCTGGAAACACTTCCATATGTAACATTTATCATTCTTTATTACTAGCCATACAGAAGGTTTTTTTTTTTTTTTTTTCAGGACATCAAATACTAGGAAGTGTATTTTGAAGCAGATGGGGTGTGGGATATGGAACAGCAGAAAAGCCACAGCCCCTGGCACATTTCTAGAGGAAGAGGGGAAGATACACAATACTGTTCTGTCGCCAGTATTGTGTGCTCTGTGGGACAGCATGGGTAGATGGAATAGCACTTGAGGGATAAGTCTTTGGTGAGCCAGCAAGTGGACACTCAGTGGATTTTAAGAAAGTTACAGAGTACCACTGCAAAACCTCGTTTAAGGAGTGACCAAGTTTGGACTTATGGGGAGGCTGTATTGTCTCACTCTCTAGAAGGCATGCTCTATGCCAGTGCCCACGCTGGCACCAGGGAGCTTCACCACGATGTGGGGTTACAGCGCTCTCCTCTAGGAATCTTTCTTCCTAGATTCTTCCAGGAGTATAGCTATTCTAGGGCCTATACTTCACTTGCTCTTTCCTCCAGTCACTGCTTTTGCCCCCATCCATCTCATCTAGCTGGGGCAGGAGTTCCTTTAGTTACAAAGATTGCCCAGAAAACTTCCTGAACTACATTTCACTGAATAGTTCTGGGCAAAGCTCTCCTTCACCCTTTTCTCAAGTCCCTCCTGGCTGCCAAGAGAAATTCCTCAGGGCTCAACCAACAAAGCACAAATGGAGCAAAAAGGCAGGTTTCATGAATTCAGACATTTACTCAAATACTTATTACCATGAAGCTACAACTTATCTTTAATTAAATTTTTTAAGGGAGAGAGGACTTTATCTTTGAGCCCTATCCTAGCAACAGATGAAAGTTAGCTTGGACAATGGTAACCTTTAATTCCACATGTGACATTATTCTCCTCAAATTGTAATGCAGTTTTTCAGCAGTGTTTTTTTTTTTTTTTTTTTTTAAGCCTCTAAGATGGGACAATGGTAAAGCACCCACAGATCCACATTTCCCCAATGTTTCATCAAAATCCTTATTTGGTTGCCTGTGTGATTAATACAAACTTCCTATACATGGCACCTTAATTTACATGGCAAAAAAAATCAAATCAATATCTGAATTCAGGTAACTCAAGGATTGTAACTTTAAGGATTGTCCTGATGACACAATGAACCTCTGTGAGTCTCCAGTGCTGGATTTTGGTACAGAAAAATCTGAATTACCCTGGGGTTAACTCAGATCACTCAGAGAGCCCCTGGGTATCTTCCCAGCCTCAATTCGGCCTCCACATGCTTCTACAAACACCGGTCCTCCAAATTATCTCCAGGCAGGGCAGTTAGCACTTCTAAACCTATATATAGCCTAATGGAGAAAGCCTGGAGGGAAGTAGCATAAAGTATTTTCCTTTCTTTTTTTTTAGAGACTAGGTCTTGCTATGTTGCCTGGGGTAGTCCCAATCCCAGGGACTCAAGCGATCCCCAGCCTCAGCATCCCAGGCAGCTGCTTTTCTGAGACCAGGTCTCACTATGTTGCCTGGGTTAGTCTCGAACCCACAAACTCAAGTGATCCCTGGCCTCTGCCTCCCAGCGCTTGGATTACAGATGTACGTTACCATGCCTGGCTGATTTTCCTTTCTCTATGATGGGAGAGCAAAAGGAGAGTCATAGGATTTCTTTGGGTTCATCCCACATTTTTAAAATGCCAGCTTTGATCACTTCAATATCAAACTGATGAAAAAAATCAAATACTTCGAGGCTGGGCATGGTAGCGCATGCCTGTAGGTGGCAGCCTAGGAAGCCATGGCCGGGTTCAGGCATTGGGGTTCGAGTCCCACCAGGGGCACTTAGCAAGACTTAGTCCCCAAAAAATAGCTGGGTGTGGTGGTGCACGCCTGTAATCCCAGCTACCTGGGAAGCTGAGGCTGGGGATTGCTTGAGTCTGTGGTACTCCAGGCAACATGAGCCTGAGGTTTCACAGGCAAAAATAGTGAAACCTAGTCTCACAAAAAAAAAAAAAAAAAAAAAAAAAAAATTAAATACTTTGGGGTATCAAAGTTTTAACGACAGCTAAGTTGAAATAAAAAAAGAATACATGGACATTTGAGAGATGGAAAAGAAGCCCATGGGAGGGAAAAATAACTGTCCCGTACAAACACATTACATATTTAGAAGAGAACTCCTTAAGGGCTAAAATGAAAAATCAGTTGAAGAGGTACATCATTATTTATCCAGGGTTGATTATTAAGTCAAGGGAAGCAAACAACAGAAGCAGGTCATAAAGTAGCTCTTTCTGAGTATTTCATATATTTCAGTACCTCAAGGTTGCTGGTAGAACCTTTAGAAATTGGAATCTACCTAAACATTCAGGGCGGTGGATGCTCTCTTTAAGAGATGTGTTATTTTACAAATATATTAAGCTTTACATAGTTAAATAGCCACAGCTTGGCAAGTTTTAGGTATTATTATTCCAACATTTTAGTGAACTCTCAGTGCTGAAAACAATTGTTTACTATGTTACTGCCTTAGTGAGATTAGGGAAAGGGAAGGTGAATATGATGTCCAAGTTCAAGTGAATATCCTGGTTGATTAGAACAAACCTACACGGATACATATAAACTTCATTAAGCCCAATAAGGAACTACCTGTCCTCTTCCTCTCTGGAGTCTCGCTTCTGTGTGAAGGGGCATTAAACCCACAAGCCTGCATGGAACTGAATTCCCACTGAGAAAAATGGACATTTCAGCACTTCAGGAATCTAAAAATAGATTTGTAAGAGGAAAGAACAAACCCAGATCCCCCTGCTGGTACAATGACAAACTTTCCCAAATAGACTGTGAACACATAAGGTGCAAGGGGTCAGAATTCCCTGATGTGCTGCTGTGTCACCCAGAGGTGCTGAGCTGCATATGTAGATATCTACATGCTACATATCTGGAGCCTAGCCTCCCAGGAGTTGCATCCCAGGGACAGCCTACGGGCTCTTTCTATGATCTGAAGGCAGCAACCTCAGCGGAGAGAATGGGAAGAAACCACAAGGTGCAGAAGAAAACAAAAAATTATACCACTCATTAAATGAAACTGATTTTTTTTTTTTTTTTTGAGATTAGGTCTCACTATTTTTGCCCATGGAACCGCAGGCTCACGCTGCCCAGGGTACCACAGACTCAAGCAATCCCCAGCTTCAGCTTCCCAGGTAGCTGGGATTACAGGCGCACACCACCACGCCCAGCTATTTTTTGGGGATTAGGTCTCACCATGTTGCCTGAGCGGGACTTGAACCGTGATCCCTAGCCCCAGCCACTTCATAGGCTGAAGCTTACAGGCATGCACCACTGTGCCGGCTTTGAATGAAACTGATTTAAAAGGGTCAGTGTAGGACAAAACATTTCACCTAAATGGCATGTTTGCCTTAAGTCATCACTTGCTACTTGCTCAGGAACAAAAAGGTAACTCCTTCCCTTTTGTGCTCTGATAAATGCTGAGTACCAGGGGGCTATAGGTTTACAATGGTCATCAAGACCCAGAAAAAGGTCCCAACCCTCCTCCAGAATACATAATCAAGTGGGGGAAGACATCCTAGGGGGACCAAGGAACCAGGGATCTAACAGATTAGGATAAGGACTCTAGGGCAGAAACAGTGATGTGAGAGAGAGAATGCTGGTAGAGAAAACAGCAAGTACATAGGTGTGGAGATAGGAGAGGGCTTTCCTTAGGCAAGGAAGAGAACTGAAACCAGTGTGTCTAAACACTAAAGGGTACTGGCATCAATCAGAGGAAGACTGGTGGGAGAAATAAATTATTATTGATACTTATTAGTATTTTTGTTATTTACAGTATGCCAAGCACTGATCTAAGTACTTTGTCAATTTTACGGAAAATGATTTATCAGGCTTTTTCCTCCATTAGCTTATATGACTAGAACCGATGGTACCGCAGCCTCCCCATGACTGTGGGAGCCCAGTGGGTATGTGGGCCTATGTAGGGCACACCTGGGCCTAGGTGGAAGAGATAAAAGGATAGCATGCTCCTTGAGAGGGAGCACAGAGCATTCATGAGCAGAGAGAGCCCAGGAACAGTGTGTGACGATTCCTGGGGGTCTGTGGGGACTTGCCCGCCCCTTTCCCCTCAGCCCTGCTCTGCCTGATGAATCTATACTTGCTAGAACCAACAAAGAAACTATACAGAAGTCAGGCCCAGTGGCACGTGCCTGTAATCCCAGATACTTGGGAGGCAGAGGCTAGGAATCACTTGAGTCCATGGGTTCAAGATAACCACCGGCAACATAGTGAGACCTAGTCTCTGAAAAAAAAAAAAAAAAAATTAAGGGTAGAATGCTCTGGCTCCTTAAGAACAACTGAAGAAGCCAGGTTTGGTGGCGCACACCTGTAATCCCAGCGCTGGGAGGCTGAGGCCAGGGATCATTTGAGTTTGTAGATTTGAGACTACCCCAGGCAACATAAAAACAACAACAACAAACCCTACACAGATTGGTAACCCTCAAATCCGTGCACTAGAATTGGAATCATGAACAGGGGCTTGCCTGGTAATTGGGATGAGGATGGTTATAGTATATTAACATGAATTCATTTAAATTCTCAGAGCATCTCTATGTTATTGCTTCCATTTTGCAGATAAGAAACTGAGCATCAGAGAGGTTAAGTAATCTGCCTACAGTCACACAGTTAACCGTGAACAAACTTGGATTCATATATAGACTCCACAGTTAACCGTGAACAAACTTGGATTCATATATAGACTCCAGAATCCATGCTCCCAACCCTTGCCTGTACTGTTTCTCAGTGAGATTGGAGAACACTTTTGGCCACTTCTGACTTCTTCTGAATCATTCCTGCCTCTAGACCCTCTCCAGGGTATAAAATGTATTAATAAGAATAGAAAGTTAGAAAGTTAATAATTAACTCTAAGTCTGACTAATTAAAGCCCAAGATCTTTCTAATTGGATGGAAAAAACACTTGGAAAAGGTCCACACAAGAACCGTTTTGTTTTTTTTTTAAATATCAACCCTGGGATATAACAAAAGGGGAGAGATAACAGGAAAGAAAAAAAATCTTCAATGTTTTAGGTATCAGCACTCCATTTTTAAATGATGATTCCCACATAACTGCCCCTTCATTGGTATTACACAGGAACCGAGATCATAGGGAAACTAAGCCCCTACTTCTAGAAGAGAAAAACAAATCTCAAATGACTCATATTTAACATCACTTGAATTTTCCATCACAAGAAATATGGGCAGACTGTAATTCTTAGCAGCTGCTAAAACCCCATTGTGGTACTAGCATTTTTTGAATGGAGAAGCTGTTTAGGCATTGGTTTCTACTGAAGCTGGGGTTAATTCTTTCTTGTCTGTACTTAGGAGTCACATTTGTTAAACTGGATATGTAAAATTTCACTTATTTGGTTCACGGGTGTTGTGGTGGTAAAATTTTGGAGACTACACCTGAGGGGAACCAAATATTGTACAAAAATGAACAACAAAGTAAGAAAATAAAAATTTTAAAAATGTAGCCAGGTGTGGTGGTGTGTGCCTATAATCCAAGTGCTGGGAGGCAAGAGGTCAGGGATCACTTGAGTTCACGGGTTTGAGACTACCCCAGGCAACATAGCAAGACCTGGTCTCAAAAAAGCAATTGGGCGCGGTGGGGGGCACCTGCAATCCCAGCTATCTGGGATGCTGAGGCTGGGAATCGCTTGAGTCTGAGGGTTGGGGACTACCCCAGGCAACATAGTGAGACCTAGACCTAGACCTAGACCTCAAAAAAAAAAAAATTAAAAATATATTAGATTCATTCTTCCAGTTACTGAACAGGTGAACTCTAGAAAGAACTCAGAAACCATATGGTATCATCAGTAGATGGGTTATAGGAATAACAAAAGGTCAAGAAAATGTGAAAATAAGCTAACAACAGAACTGGGGCAAGCAGTTAAGGAGAGGGAGGGGGGTAAGGGGAAGGAGAAATCAGGGAAGGGAGGAGCAAAAGATCAAGATGAAGGTTAATGGGTGATAAGGTGGAGGGAGAACCCTGGGGAATGCAATGATGTAATACGTACATACATACATATATATACACACATATGTAAACAACGAAATGATTAATAAAAAAACAAACAAACAAAAAAGGACTCAAAGAGTGATGGGGGACCAAATATTTCAAATGTTGAAATCTTTAAAGATTTAATGTATGAGGAAGGCTATCTCATTGCTGGCTTTCTTGATACAAAGAAAATATAGGTGTGTATATATACATAGGAAAATATAGGTCTTATGGGTAAATACTATAAGAGACAGTGAGGGAAATGCAGGAATTGTATTTATATAGCAGCAACCTACCTCTTGATAACTTTTTTTAAGGAGATTAGTATATTCATAAATTATATTAAATAATTCATAAATTATATTAAATAATTCATAAATTATATTAAATAATTCAGTTGCTAAAACAACTGTATTCTTTTAAATAAACACTGCTTTAAAAATGCTAAATAGTTTATTTACATTTTACAATCAATTCACAGTTAACTATTCAGCAATGATGTTCTGAATATAGATTCAGACTATTCAAAAATAAATGTGGGGAGCAATATATTTAAGTACAGCTAGCAATTAAAAAGGCATTATGTTGCTTTTTGACAGACTGCTGTCATCCACTTCATTCCAGATTACTGAGGGGATTTCCAGCATTTCTCTGGATAATGGGGTAAAGTTGCTAACCTCCAGATTAAGAGGTTCCTTTTCAGGATTTGTGTCTCCTCAGAACTAGATGGTAGGAGGAAGTCTAAATAAGAGGAAAGACTGCCCTTCTCCAGTTTTGTTCCTTAATCTAAGGGAGACTTTGGAGTACAGTTTCAAGGCTTGTCACAATATCGGTTTTATATATAGTAACATCTTTTAAAAAAAATCGCTTGACAAAGTTTTCTATTTCTGTAACACTGTGTCAGGAGGGAAGCTTAACAGAACCTCTTCCCAGGAGTGAACTTATTTGTTTAGATTTGAGATGTTAGTTTTATTTATCTCGGTTAAATTTAACTCTTGAGAGAATAAACATTCTTCATCCCTTGATTTGGATTCTGTGCTCTCATTTCTGAAGCCATTGAACAGCCTGACCAGTAACCTTGGGTGAGTCCCAGCAACTGCAGGCTACCGGTGAGCTGCATATTCCCAGGAGAACCCTTACTCCAGCTCCCAGCCTCCCACTTCCAGAAATCTAAAATCTGTCGCAATTTCTCTTGGCCAGTCCACTGCACCTGCTCAGAACCAGAGACCTGCAGGGCAAGGACAGGTCGTTTCCTCTAGGACTCCCTTTCCCCAGTTAGGAGATTAAGGCCCCAACCCGCCGCTCCTTTCTGCCCCACCCTCCAGTCTCTGCAGTTCCTGTCTTTCCTTTCCCACACACTCAACAGTCCCCTAAGCTACAATGTAGCTCGTAAACTGGTGACTACCAAGGAAAGTATTAGTAGAAGCCACAACTTCTGGGGAATGACTCACCAAAGAGTCTCCACCTCGGTCCACCCTGCAGCAGCCCCATCTCTGTGGCCCTGGGGCTCCCTGCAGCGATATCCGATTAGGAGAGAAATTCTTTGACATTCAAAGCAGAACCCTAAATGACCATTCCGCCTCTTCCCGGGCGGTGTCTTCTCCTCTAAGGCAGCGATAGGAAATGACCCACTAAAGCTTCCAATATAAACGGACAAAAACGTTTCTATGTGGAAAGAGGAAAACAAACCAATTCCCCTGGAAGTTCTTCCCCAGGGCTTCAGCAGCATATCTGCATCCGCAGCAGACAGCTCCACTTCAGTGCTAGCTGTCAGGCCTGCAAGGCCACTAGCCCCTGCAGCGCCCCGCCCACCCATCCGGTGCACCAGGGCTGCAGTGGCCAGGTTGGTGGGCTCCGAGAGTCAGGAAGGAGGACCCCCGGGTTTGCACTGCCCAGGTAGAAGAGGAGAGGAAAGGAAGGAAATGAAAAGGAAGGGCTGACCTTGAGAATCTACCTGAAATGTAGACTAAGAGGCCAGGCCCCGCTAGGACGCTTCAAACCTAAGGGGAAAATACGGGCAACTGGAGGGCAAAGGGGTGGAAAGGTAGAAATCCACAGATAACAAGGGGGAGAGAGAGCGAATCTCATCAGCTTCTCGAGGTTGAGATGTGGGCGATACCTAGCTTAGGAAGTAAGTGTTCCCCTCTGCCGTGTCCCCCTAAGTGCCCGCAGGTGTCGGCACTCACCTGGATCAACTTCACCCGGCTGGTGCAGAAGGCAGCTGCGCAGCGAGGGTGCGGCTTCCTGGGCTTCGAGCATGGAAGGGCGTGTCCCACAGCAAGCCCGCCCCCTCCCCGCCCCGGTTAGAACGAGGCCACACCCTCAGGCGGGGCTCCCGGCATCCAGGTCTTGCAATGTGTATATATCCCCTGTAGTAATCGTTCTGCTCCTGGCCTCTGATTGCGTTGCGGAGAGTGAATTTCATTCCTTTTCGTGGTTGCCCACGGATTGCCCCTTCTGCTTCTAAATCCACTTATCTATTCAGTTCTTCAACTGCTCTGGTGGCTGCCTTGCTAAACTTCTAGCAAGTTCGTACTTTTTGGGCGGCGTTGGCAGAACAGTAGCGCGTTGATAATTTATCCCCACTAGGGCCACCGTAGCTCATCTCTAGGCGGTAGGGTGGTACGGGCGGCGTCCAGGCCTGCACGGCGCGTGTGCAGAACTAGAGTACCGGAAGTAGAAGAATGGCGAGGGTGCGGTCCGTACCTCCTGCTGCAGCTTTTGGTTGTTGCTGTTGCTGGCAGTCTCTTGGCCATGCGCCCCGCGTGAAGGGATGTGAAGTTGTTAGGGCCTGTGCGTACCCATAACTAATAGAAACTACTATTCATTCTCCTCGTGAGCCCGAGCGCCCTGGCCCACTTATCCAGCTGGTGCCAGTTTTTGCTGTCTGCGGAACCGCAGAGGTTTCACGGTATAATTCCAATCTCAGTGACAGCCTGGTGTTCAGCCCTGGAATCTGGATGAGGACCTGCAGGCAGGGTGAGGCCCGAAGGACTAGAACTTGTCTCTGAGTGTTAGGGACTCAGCCGCAGGCCCAAAACCGCCTGTGTTAAGTGTGTCACCTTTCTCTGCACAACCTATGCCTTACAAGGCCTCTGGGACTCGCTTCGTGTCTCTATTGCGGGGGACTTCTCGCTCTGAATAAACAGTGTGCTCCGAGTGGAGAGATTGCCCAGTGGAAGTGTGAAAAGGCTGGAATCTCAGTAAACTCCAAGCTGAGTGTGTGTTCCATTTTATTGGATTCCTGAAAGATGGTACTTGCTAGTGCACAGACTTGAAAGGGTCGGTTCTCCTTTTCCACTTCATAGAAGAGGATGTGCATGTACCTCCGGCTTTGCCAGTCACATGCTGGTTCCCAAGAGGATGCTGGAGAAAGCAGAGTGCTGGGGGATGTTGGAGTCTCATTCAAGTAACCGCTGTAGTGGCCAGAACAGAACTTTGGGGGAGGTTTTTCTGACCCCTCTGTTAAGAATTACAGCTTTTCTCTCCAAGGCACTTAGAATCTCCCTCATTTTTTTGATTCTTACACTTGCCGTCTTTTGGGATTTAGTTTATATGTTGACCTGCTACTCAGATGTAAGTTGCACAAAGTTGTGGGTGTTGTCTGTTTACTCCAGTGGTGTTCCTAGTACAGTGAAGTTTCTGGTAGAGTGTAGGCATTCAGTAATTAGCATGAACGACTAGTTCCTGTTGCCTAGCCATCTGGAATACCCTGAATTCCTGGCATTTTTTGAAGCCAGGAATTTATCTCCAGCCTATTACTGATTCCTTTAGTCTCCAGAACCCTCCAAGAAATGTCCTAGTAAGCAATTGGCTAGAGTTGGAATCTATTTCTTGCAAAATCACTTGTATTGCAGGCTTTCCATCCACAGGGTTTCTGAAACCATATCCGTTACTTTCTTGTCAAACTTTTATTTCAGCAAAGGATATCTACTAAGTAATCACCTTAGAAAGTTAGCATCACTTCTTGGGCTTGCAACTCAGTTCTGCAATGGAATCTCCCAGAACAGTCATTTCCGTAGCTGTTGGATATTGGGAGAAATGACATGATTTCTCTGAAAATTGTCTTTTAGCTGCAAAATTAGTAGACTAACATCTATTTTTGCTTGACTGTTGTAGAGAAAGTACAGCTGGGTCTACTCTAGATTTTTACTAAGTAGTAACTTTTTATTGCCAATTATTGTTGATGGCACCCCAGAATGCTCCTGAAATACTGATGAACCTGTTGTCTAGTCCCCAGGCTAATAGGAAAGGCACCCCCTCCCCCCATCAGCCCCATAAAACAAGGACTTCTGCTCTCAGGCTGAGGGTGATTCAGACAGTTGCCACCTCTGTTCCACTGTAATAAATGTCCTGTGAATCTTTGATTGGGTCTCTCTAAATTCCTTTCATCACATCAATAAAACCAGATAAGAACCCTTGTTCCTCTGCCCTAATTTAGACCTTAAAGTCTCTTCTGACCTGGACAATTACAGTAACCCAAAATTGGTGTCTCTTTCAAACTCTTCCCCCAAGTGGCCATCCCAGTTTTCTTTCTAAAACAGATCCCTTTCATGATTGACCAATACCTTTAGGGTGATCTCCTGAAACAGTGCTATAGGGGTGCTATAACAGGTCAAGGACAGCGATCAACAGAGGACAGGCCATTGTAAATTTCACCTGTGCACAATTGCAAGACCACTCAGATTCAGGAAACAATGACAGTGGGGTTTATTTAACAAACAGGAAACATGGAGTTCCTAAGGCCACAAATGCTCAGTTATCTTACCTCAGATATTGTCCATGGTATCTAGCAGTCCCAAACAAAAGAGTTCTCTTTCAAGATGGTGCTGTTCCATCAATTAGGACATGGAGCTTGTGGCACAACTGCAAGTATTGGGCCAGGGTGTAACTCTTGGTGGCAGTTGGAGGTGCTCACAGGTGAGGTTGCTGAACTGACACTACATCAGCCTATAACAATAGTCTGAAGATTGGAATGGACGAGACATTGGAACAGACAGCAATGGAGGTAATATAGCACCTGGAGATGGTACTGAAAGTTTGAATATATCGGGTTAATAGAGCCACTCTTGCTCCACAGTTCAGAATGACTGTAGTTTGGAATGTATGGACAACAGTTCTAATCAATTCCATTTCTTAATCTCTCCAGTTATTCAGTGTGACTGTATGAGTAAGTTCTTCTTCATGGAACATTAGTGGCACACCCCAAAGTGAAGTGTACTCTTTCCAAACCCAGTCCATAAGACTGCCTGGACTTGCCTTTCCTCTTATTCTCAAGTTAGAAGGGTAAGGATCAGAGTAACCTTAGGTACCTGAGCTATTCTCAATCCTAGTCTCCAGATGACTATATGGAAGAGTGTTGCTTACCAATCTAGAGTGGATTCTTCAGAATGTTACATGAGTAAGAAACAAAGCTTCCTTTAGCTTGAGCCATGTCCTTTGTTGTTCCATTGCAGCAGTGTAGACTATCCTTAAAGTACAGAAGTTAGAAACAGAAGTGGAAAGTTGCTGTAATAAAACCCCAAAATATGTAGCTTTCACTAAGCATTTGGACAATGGGCAATAGGGAGTAGAGAGATGCATTTCCTTACTATGCTGAAGAATATGGTCAGTAAAACACTGGCTGGGTAACCAGGAGAACGGAAACAAGTTCTTCCTGAACCTCTGGTTATGGTGAATCAGCTACAGTTTGCTGCTTTTAGCAAGACACAAGTTCTAAATCTTTGGGTGTATTTGAGAAGTGAAAATTTTTAAAAATTTAGAAATCTAACCGTGCATGTTCTGTGTACTATGGTACATAACAACTGAATCTGGGACAGCACTCCATCATCAAGCACATTCCTATTTCTATAGTGAAATGTATGATTATTCACATTAAGCAGGACAAATAAAGACTATAAATAGCTCCTATTGATGTAGGTCAAGTCATAGCACCATAGAAGAAAGCTACCAAGAAATTTTGTTTTTCAGAGCTTTTTGGTTTTCAAAATTATAGATAAGGGTTTGTGGACCTGAATTAGAGAGCTCAGATCAGGCAAGAACTGACCTTTTAAGCAAAAATGAACCAGACAGAATAGAGTCCAGGATGTAGGCCATTTCTGGATTATACCTCACACCATAGGAGATAGGAACTGTTTTTGCTCAAATATCTCCCATCAAGATAGCAGTGAGAAAGAACCCAGCTCCCAGGTCATGATTAGAAAAAGAGCATTGCCTTCCTGCTAGGCTAGTTATTTCCGATGGCCTTGAAGTAGGCTCTGTAATTTGGAAAAAGAAAGCTATTCATAGTTGCATATCTGCTTTCATTTCTTTATATAAATTTTTTTGTTTATACAAAAAAAGTGTCTACTATACCCAAAGTTTTTGCTTTATGTTTCATGGTGTAATAAAAAGTTCTTAGAAACCTTTTCACACATGCTTTGAACATATTCATTCTCTTTATTTATTTAATTTTAGTTTTTTTGGACTAGGTTTCTCTATTTTTGCCCATGGAAATGCAGGCTCACGCTGCCTAGGGTACCAGACTCAAGCAATTCCCAGTCTCAGCTTCCCAGGTAGCTGGGATTACAGGCGCACCCCACCACACCCAGCTATTTTTTTGGGGGGACTAGGTCTCGCTACATTGCCCCGAGCGGGACTTGAGCCACGATCCCCAGCCCCAGCCACTTCATAAGCTGAAGCTTACAGGCACGTGCCACCGTGCCTGGTTTTACTCTCTTTATTCTCTTTAAAGGTGGCATTTTAATATAGCAGATTTAATTTAATACTGTACTTATACTTTTTAAAGTCAGTTCTTCTCAACAATAGTTGGTTCCATTTTAACCCCTCTTATTATTAAGAAAAATGTTGCAATGAATATCCTCACAGAGTTGAAGAGATTTTCAGCACATTTGCCAGTATATCCTTCAGGTAAATTCCTGGTTGTGGGAATGTTGGGTCAATATGTCTACTATACATTTTAAATATTGAAATAGATCACCAAATTTTTCTCCAGAAAGAGTTCATGAACTTACATTTCTATAGCAGTTCATATATTAGAACAATGTTCCTGATGTCTGATGACTAGGTTTGAGGGGCCTTGCCACACTATTCAGTGGGGATGCTGCATTCACAGCTTCTGGGGCTCTATGCTGCCATCCTGCCTGCTGGTCTGGGGGAAGAAACCCTGCCTTTCATCATCTCCATTTTTGTTTCATTACTGTGGTGTAAGACTGAGAATCGATGTCTACCTTTTTGTTTTCTCTAAGCTGTTCTGCCTTTGCTTATTTTATTACTTGTTAATACAAGTAATTTGTCTACCTGTACAAAATTAGCAAATTAAGGACACCAGTGGTTTGTTTTCTTGTAGTACAAATAGCTTTCCCCAGCTTGACAGTGAACTTTAGGATCTGTCTGTCTGTCTGTCTGTCTATCCATCTATCTGTCTGTCATCTTTTTGACCAAAGAGAAACACAAATTTGCTGTAGCTAAATTTATCAAACTTTTGCCTCACAATTCCTTGGCTAGGTGTTCCTGGAAACATCTTCTCCACTCCAGAATCTAATGTAAATTCATTTGTGCTTTATTCTGAAATTGTACAAATTTATTTTATATGACATCTTTAATATATCTATAGTTGATTTTGGGTAGACAGTGAATTATAAGTCCAGCCTTATTTTTCCTAATGATTCTTCAACTCCCCCAACAATATTATATTTACTAACTAGGTTACATAAAGATCCATGGGTTGGAAATGACACTTTTACAATGAACTTAAATGCCATGCATATTTAGTCTTTCTGAATTCTTGATTCTGTTCCACTGAAATCTTCTTTTCCAATAATAATCTTTTTTTACCCCCCTTCTCTGCCCCATATTAAATAGTCTTAATCATGGCTGAACTGAGTTTGAAAACGTTATCTTTTGATTGTGCAGTCAACATCTTTGGCAGAGTTGGGGATGAGGAATCAGCTGGCATGATTGGGGGTAGTGGTGCCAAGGAATTAGTCAGTGTGGCCAGAACAACAGGGTTAAAGATTTGACCTTTGTGGTTGGTGTGTTAGCTGGGATTGGTGCCAAAGGTTGCCGGGACCAGGACCAAGTTAATAGGCTGAATGACTAGGAGATTACTTATATACTGGAAATTGAAGAAAGAAGTAAATATTCTGAGAATAATGAATTCCAGATTTTTCACAGTCTGAACAGGGCATTACATGTATGGAAAAACAAAGGCTGGAAAAAACTGTGATCTTCGTTTGGGATGATTGGTATGAACTCATAGTTTTGTGTATGTCTCAATAGATAGATGTAAAAATAGACTAATAGGCTGTGTGCATGCATTCATACTTCTCAGTTCTATCTCCTGTGAGGACCTAGAAGCAATTATATCTCAGTAGCAATGAGCTTAATCTGTGTTGAGGTGCTGGTTTCTAAATACTATTTTCTGTTAAAAAAAGAACAGGGTTCCTTTTAACCCTGTAAAGAGAAGAGGACAAATGGCTGATTCTAGGCACAGATAAACAAATATAAAATGCGCCTGGGAGATATTTTTATGCCAGGGAGTAATAGTTGCTCAGGGCATAATAAGGGGCACATCATAAGGACACAGGAACTTCTGTTGGCTTAATCTAGCACAATTTGAGCATGAAGGCAAATAGTTATATTGATAAACGCAATCTACTAAAGAAAATACAAATCCATGAATCCAGACTGATATAAATAAATGCAAACATAAATAATTAATTGGGGGAGAAGGGAAAACTTCACCTTACAGTAAGATGTCAACTAATCAGGTTAGAGGAAATGATAGAATTAGAGGCATTTTACAATCATTATAGTAATAATTGATTCGTAAATTATCAATGGATGTTAAAACCAGTGGGTGAATATTTGATGAGGAATAGAATGTATAAATAAATTCAGTGTTCTCTCCCTTCAGACTACATCCTATTCCTATTTATTAACTAATACCAAATACTTTTATTTAATTTTACTGTGAAGAAACCTGACAGACACTATCATAAGAGTTAAAACATCACCAATATTGAGATAACTTGATATTGCATATTTCCTGATAGGATACCATTTAAAAAAATCATAATTTGGAATATTTCTGCTCAAAATATGTAACTTGCATCTAATTATAAGAACTCTCAGGATGACTTTTTCAAATTGAGGAACTATGTTCCTCAGCTCATAAGAAAATACCATAGCTGCTAGAGCAACAAGAACTTATTGCTCATAGTTTTAGAGGTCAAGGTCAGGATGCAGACATGGCCTGGGTCTGATGAAAGTTGTGTTCTAGACAGCTTCCATCTCACTTGTCATGAGGGATGATTTATTCATTTATATGTGCATTATTTATATTGGTAGAGATTCATGGGTTTTTGTTTTATTAAGTAGAGTGTATTTATCAATATAATAATTTGTCTCAATGCTCAGGTTGTCCCAAATATCACCAAGAGAAGTTCCTCTACATTGATTGTTGTGTCCTTCTGATATTATCCTTATTATCTATAAGCAACTATTACTCTCAGGCACAAAAAGATATCTTCCTGGCTCATTTTGTCCACCTCTAAGTTTAATCCCCTCCCAGAAGCCCTACCTCCAACTACCCTCATATTCAATTTCTGGGGGTTAGAGTTTTAATATATTAATTTGGGGAGTACACAAATCTTCAGTATATTATAGGATTTTCCAGAAAGTAACTGGCCTATTCTTTGAGCATAAACTAATCATGAAGCCTTAGCCTTCAGTAGTCTGAAGTCTCTCTCCCTTAACAACTTCAGAAATTTGTTCAAAAGTCCCCCTCTCAATGACTTCTTCTACCACCATCCTGTTTAGAACCTCAGTGCCTGTCTCCAAACCTGGAAAGCCTTCGAAATTTCTCCTTTACTATTTCTCATGGCTGGCATTTCTCACACTCTAAATGCACTGTAGTTAACTTATTTAGCATTTTCTGCCCTGCGTTACAATACACAAGGCCTGGGTCCTGCTTGGGTCCAACTTTTTAATTTCATGTAGTCCCAAGTGTTTGTTTTCCTTCAGTTTTTTTTTAGCATCTGTAGATGTGTCCTGAAAGGGGTTTCTAAAGTGTAAATCCTGGAATGTGTTGTCCCAAATGCACCAAAACTGATGAGTGGTTGAAAAAGATGTGGTATATTTACACAATGGAATATTATCATCAGTCAAAGAAGACAAACTTTAAGTTATTCGCAGCAACATGGATGGAGCTAGAAGGAATCATGTTAGCAGAAATAAGCCAGAAAGAAAAAAAGAAATACAGGATGGTCTCACTTATATGAAGGATATAGGGAAAACAAACGAATGAATAGGAAAAATTTAGAACTGTCAACAGAACTGAAGTATAGCTCAAGAGAATGGGAGGAGAGTAAAAATGGGCCAGGGTGAGGGCAAAAGAGAATAATATGTTTCATGGGTGATAAGGCGGTGGGAGAACCCTGGGAGAGACAATGATGTGAAAAATACATGTGTAGATATAAACATATAATATATATATATATATACACACACGTGCAATCAAAAACTAAACAAAACAAAACAGGTCTAGTTGCAGCACTGGTACAGTGCTTGTGTTACAGGGCCCAACCCCAAAGAGTGGGGTCTTCTAGGGGAAGAATTCCCTAGAGAGCAGTAGTTGTAGTTGAACCAGGCACGGTTTTAATAGGGGAACTGATACATGAGGGAGTCAGGACTGGTATGGAGAATGTAGCCTGTATCTTCAAAAAGAATGGAGATGAACCAGGTGTGGTGGTAAGCCCCTGTACTCCAAGCATTGGGAGGCAAGAGGCCAGGGATTGCTTGAATTCATGGGTTCAAGACTACCCCGGGTAACATAGCAAGACCTGGTTTCAAAAAAGCAGCCGGCTGTGGTAGCGGACACCTGTAATTCCAGCTACCTGGGCGGGAGGCTGAGGCTGGGGATCGCTTGAGTCCGCAGAATTGGGACTACCCCGGGCAACACAGCGATATCTAGTCTAAAAAAAAAAAAAGGATGGAGCCAGTATCGCAAGCATAGGTACAAGAGGGAGAGAGGGAGGAGGGGAGGAGGGAGGATGGCAGTGTCACAGCTTGAGCTGGTTTGAGTTCCATCTGGGCGTAGCCGGGCTACCTTCCAACTGCACATGCCAACTGTCGCCTTCTCCCTCTGGGAATTTGTGATATTAATCACTACTACGATCTAATCCTTTTTGTCTGTTATGGCTCCTCATGGTCAGTTTGGTGGGTCAAATTATTTGAACAAGAACAAATAACAAACAAAACCAAGTTATTTGAAACGGGCTTACCTGTCCATGATTAAGTCCACGAGTTCAAAAAGGACACGGGGCAGCTCACTCTGCCGGCTGGCAGTTACTTTTACCTAGGCTCTCTTACCTCACACAGAGCCCACACTCAAAATTTTTTTGTGGGAAGAATCCTTGGATGAACACATACATTTTGTAGCATTCTGGTAGGAAACACGAGTTTTTAAATCCATCCATCAGAGGAAGAAGTATGTAGATTTGCAAGATTTGCATATAAATTTCACAACATTGTAATCCTTGAGATCACAATGTTGTGAAATTTATAAATAAATAAATAAATAAATAAATAAATAAAAATCATCTTCCTAAAAAACAAAAACAAACAAACAAAAAAAAAACTACACACATTTTTCTGCATGTTCATTTCTTTACCCCAGAACCTGATTGGACCACAGGAAAGCCAAACAATCTCACTTTGCGGGAATTCAGCCTCTTCAATGGTTCCTTTTCTTATGCAATTCCACCATTCCTTACAAGGTTCTAATAAACATATTTTTTTTAATTCTTGAGTCCTTTTCCCTTTAAAAACTAACTTTACAGATAACAATATGGTTAAGAATTGAGAAGTCACAAAAGTGAAGTCTTCTACCCTTACTTGGTCTAGTCACCCAGTTTCTGACCTCAGAAAACCTTTTTAAGGCCAGGCGTGGAGGCTCATGCCTGTAAGCTTCAGCCTATGAAGCGGCCGGGGCTAGGGATTGCAGTTTAAGTCCCGCCAGGGGCCTGTAGCGAGACATAGTTGCAAAAAAACAGATGGACGTGGTGCGCGTCTGTAATCCCAGCTACCTGGGAAGCTGAGGCTGGGGAGTGCTTGAGTCTGTGGTACCCCGGGCAACGTGAGCCTGCGGTTCCACAGGCAAAAATAGTGAAACAAAAAACAAAACAAAACAAAACAAAACAAAAAACTTTTCAAAAACAGGGGTTGCCAGTTCAAGTTTGTAGGAGGCCACTTTGCTTTTATTAACGCCCTGTGGAGTTTGTGTTCCTGTGAAATGGCAGAAAGCTGAGAGGCTTTCTGTGGCTGACATGACAAGAGACCTACAGAGACACCAGCCTCAGCAGGTTTCCGATGAGGTTGTCTCCAGATTCGGTGGGACCCCCAGAGTGAGAGTGGCCTTGCCGTGCTCCTTCCCAAGAATTGCATTCTTCAAGTTGGTAGGTCCCAGCCTCACTGCTTTCACCCTTTGTCAGTGTGACTTGAGGTTTGGGGTATTGTTTTTGGATTTGGGGAGACTCACCACTTTTTCCATATAGATGAATGGTGATTGTTTCTTCACTTTATGATGCCAAATGGCAGGGGAGACCTGTTTGCTGTTAATTTACCTAGAGATGCTCTATACAGAGACTTAGGGGTATACATTCATATTCACATACTTGCTTCTTTTTTTTGCAAAAGGTTGCATAATAGGATATGTGAATGGATTTTTCTTCTCAGTTTTGAGTGAGGTACCAAGGACTCTGAGTTCCAAAAGTCTCATGTTTCTTAGCAGAGAACCTTTGCAGTACTGGGAAAGAATACTGAGAACTGGGATTGCTGCCCTTGGACCTTGACTTCTTTGGGTATTGAAGGAGGCTGGGAAAGCCTTCATGGAGTCTAGAGAGATGGATACATAGGGAGCTGTTATCTGGGGCCCTGCCCTGCTGCACCCTGTTCCCACCTTAGTCCAGGGCTGACTTTACTTTTCAACTGGGATGAGTAAGCAGTCCTGATGACATCAAAACAGCTAGCAGGGGAAACCTTTCTTTTCTTTCTATCTTTCTTTTTTTTTTTGAGACTAGGTCTCACTATTTTTGCCCATGGTACCGCAGGCTCATGTTGCCCGGGGTGCCATGGACTCAAGCAATTCCCAGCCTCAGCTTCCCAGGTAGCTGGGATTACAGGCACGTGTGACCATGCCCAGCAATTTTTTGGGACTAGGTCTCGCTGTGTTGCCCCGAGCAGGACTTGAACCGCAATCCCTAGCCCCAGCAGCTTCATAGGCTGAAGCTTACAGGCACGAGCCACTGTGCCTGGCTCAGCAGGGGAAACCTTTCCATGTGGCAGAAAAGGTGTAAGGGGTCTCCAAAGAATTTTCCAAAATGCTCCAGGGGAGAATGCCTCTGCCTCAAACACCTGAGAAGCCCGTGATGACACCTTTCAGTATGACTAAGGTGAAAGCATGGCCAGTGGCATGTGGAGAGCAGGGTCTAGACTCCTGAGGCTGATTTGATTTGGGCCCTGATTATCTTCCTTAACTTTATCTTCCCTATTAACTTTTGCTCTAGGCCTCCTTGGCCCTCTCTGGTTCTGCTGGCCTGAGAGTCTGTTCTCCCCTGCCCTCCCTTCCCTCCTCCTCCCCTCCCTTTTCCTCTTCCTCTCCTCCCCTCCTCTCCCCTCCCTTTCCCCCCTCCTCTCCCCTTATATTGTTCTTAATAATAAATTTATTATTCTTAATAAACATTTCCTCATATCTGTTCTTCTAAATAAATTTGCCTCTTTTCCCTTGGAAAAAAAAAGAAATTTCGCTCTAGTCGCTGTGAACCTTGGCTGACAGCCAAACTCAACTTGCTCTGACCATAGGGTCTTTGTACTTGCCTTTTTTTTTTTTTTTACCACCTGTATACTTTCCCCAGATTCAGCTATCATTGTTTCTTCTCTTCATTCCAATTTCTGTCCCAAAATCAACATCTCAGAGAGGCCTTTCCTGACCAATCCATCTAAAATCAGACCACTTACTTCTGAGCCTTAATTGTTATGTATCACCGTCTCTCTTCTCTATATAAAAATGAATCATTCTTATAGGAAGCCATTTTACTTTCCTAGAACCTTAGGGCTCTTTCAACTTTTGGTGGGTGTCCAATAAATATTTGTTTAATTGGTGAGTGAATGAATATTTGAGCAATGCTGTTTGAGTTGGCATCTAGTTTGTGAGTGAGTGTAATTTTGGCTTTCTTCCACCTTCCCCAGAGCTGAGCTGTGTCAAGGGGGCACTGCCCGCGGTGTGGTATTAGCCTACCTTTGCCTGGTGTCTCCTCAGCACAGATCTGTCTTCTTAGGCAGCGCTGTGTCTGCCCATCCTCAGACACATTTTCTATTGAATTCTCTGGTCCCAGAGGAAAAAAGACATCCCACCTGGAAGAACAGGATCAGGTCAGATTTTCAGGTAAAAAGTTCCTAAGACCTTGCCAAAGTCACCTGTTGAAAGATTTTGGTGAAAAGTTGTGAGTAGAAAGAGAGTAATGACTGCCTGTCTCCTTTTAAAAACAATTTTTTTTAAGTTAAGTGTATGTTTTACTTGCAATTTAAGAGACAGCTATATTCTAAAATCAAATAAATAAAAATTTATTATCCAAGTTGTGGGAAATCAAAATAAGGGTAAAGGATAGTTGAGTCATCCACAAGTTTATTTAAGACATTGTTAATACTTCGTGCACATTTTGACTGTCTTTCTTTTCTGTGAGTAGAAAAGAACGTCTATGTAAAAATGACAGCATAGTAACCAATATCAGAATGGCATGTAGTTATTACTGATGCCACGTTTAGGGGTTTTTATATGACAATATATGGAGGCAACCACTGTTGTCTTCTCATTCCCTCTCCAAACAAAACAGAATCTACACACATACCTTATTTGTCATCTATGTTTCTATTTATCCACAGAATTATTTCTGCATCTGGGTGTTTATACATTTATGGATTATTTATATACTTTGTATCATTCATGTTTTTGTGTGTATTTCTGCCTGGGGGTATTCTATATACTTATTTTATAGTATGTTTTTGTGTGTCTGTATTTCTGCCTGGAGGTATTCTATATACTTATTATCCATCTGTCTGTGTATCTATTTATCTATCATGTATCTATATGTCTCTCTGTGCATTTATTCACCTTGATAGCTATATAGGGTATCTACTTATATATTTATAATACATAAATATATTTTTCATACATATATGTATATATCTATGTATTTTCATACATATATATGTATGTATATAGATAAATGCATAGATATATACATATATGTATGTGTATTTTTCATACATATATAAGTATATATCTGTGCATTTATTTATTGACTATATCAGTCTATCATCTCCTTTTGTATTTGTCTGTATATTTACCTTTCTATTCATCATTATTTATCTATTCATATACATATATCCATATATCTCTCCTTTATGTAACTACCATTTCTATTGGTACAGAGGACTTTGTGCAATGCTCATTTGTTTCTTATATTCAAGAGACATTCCACTTAAACTCATAGGACATTCCACATGAATTCTTCAATACCTTTTTTGTTTTTATCTGGATGTAGTATTGTAATCATCATAAAGATGTCCCAAAAAACGTTAACACCTTTTGTCCTTATTTTACTTATTTACTTTATACTGTATGTAGACACACTCATACATGTTTTACATATTCCTTTAAAGAAAGGCCTTTCCTATTTTCATAATACTCTTTGAAATTTTAGGACTATTTTATGTTAACTCCTTGATACATATTAAGCCTTTGATGATTTATGTTTTAACATTTGGGACACCAGAGTGAGAGAATGAGGTAAGAACTGAGCTTTTTTGCCTACAATTTGTCAGCAGATCCATGTTTCCCTTCCTTGTTTTAAATGCACCCTTTACCATGAACTAAAATGCCATATGTATTTGAGTTTATTTTTGGAGTTACTATTTTATTTTACTGATGTCTATTTTCCCCTTCTGTTTCAATTTTGCTCACAGATTTTTTTTTTTAACAATAAAACAAAAACATCTTTTTCCTGAACCAGAAAGTCAAGGCCATTCATAGGCACCAGAACACATCTGAACAAGGTTCTGTGGGAGAAGGATTCAAGTGTTGTGCTGGGGTGGGTGCCAGAGGTACAAAGGTATAAAGCTCTTATGAGTTCCTGGTTGGGAAAAATTTTTCTCTTTACACATGAAACTGCAAATTAAGCAAAGGATAAGTCAAGCCTATCTCTTGGGGTAAAGTCTGATTTCATTCAAATAATGGTGTACTTGGTGACTAGTTGATTAGTCATTCTTTATTAAGCAGTTATAGTGAAACCGCACTGCACACACCCAGGTTTCAATGACTAGAGGACTGGAAGGAGGGTGATGGACTGAAGATAGAAATGAGAGCTGTTGTTGTAATGCTTTGTCTATCTCACACCCTCTAGAAATGACTTAGTTTTCTAGAAACTTTGAATAACAATCAACTTTCCTTTTTCTGTTTTGAATGAATAAGTCTTTCCAATGCACCATGATGATGCCTCTCTTAATACTAAAGTTGTTAGTATAGTTCAGATACAATTGCTCAATAAACCAGGTAATATAGAAGCAACTGTTGCCCATTGTACCTAGTTATTGTATCCTGAAACAACTACTTGTGAACTCTGTTTTTGAGTTTTCTGGTGATTACCTTGTTATATTTATACTATTTCTCCATATACCAGTTTTAGACAATGTTTCTCGTCTGTGGTGGCGGTAGACTGCATTCAGCTAGCATCCATGCACTGCTCTGTGCAGTTGTGAGACCTTCCCTTCCCATGACTTCGTGTATGCTGCCAACCAGCTTGTCTCTGTTTCTGCTTCCATTGTCTAGAGGCGGGATCCCTTAACTTCTCCACTGTTGCCTTTTGTACTTACACTTTGCTCTCCCATCACTTCTCTGTAACATTCAACTGTGTTCTTCCTTTTCTGTAATCAAGACTGATAATATCTACCTACACTCTATTTTATAAGCATGTTTAACTTTTTTTTTTTTTTTTTTTTTTTTTTTTTTTTTTTTTTTTTTTTTTTTTTGAGACTAGGTCTCGCTATTTTTGCCCGGGGAACCGCAGGCTCACATTGCCTGGGGTACCATGGACTCAAGCAATCCCCAGCCTCAGCTTCCCAGGTAGCTGGGATGACAGGCGTGTGCCACCATGCCCAGCTACTTTTTTTGGGATTAGGTCTCACTGTGTTGCCCCGAGCGGGACTTGAACTGTGATCCCTAGCCCCAGCTGCTTCATAGGCTGAAGCTTACAGGCACGAGCCACCATGCCCAGCCAGCATGGTTAACTTTTCAGTGATTTACATCTAAAGACCAAGATCTAAATAATCCATGTTAAAATTAGAATAACTTGGTAGGTATTGTTCATCGCACAACTAAATATCATCATGTTCTTCTTTTACTTTCCTTCATTTAGTTATCTTCTGTATTTTGTGACAGTAAGTAGAGAACATTGCTAATGACCAGTTTCAAATGGAATTGATTTTATTTCTTAAACAGGGACATAGTGAGTGTCATGCAACTTTCCTTCATGTAAAAAAGACTGTTCACTGTGTCAATGTTCATTTTTTACTTCTTTTGTTGCTCCATGTCTTAGGTGGCTTAGGTTGCCAAAAACAGAAAATGATGGCCTGGGTGACTTAAAGAGCAAACATTTGTTTCCTATGTTTCTGTAAGTTGGGAGACTTAGATCAGGGTACTGGCAAATTCAGTTCCTAGTAAGGGTCCTTTTTCTTGTCACCTTCTTATTGTTTCTCTCACATGGGGGTGAGCATGGGGGAAGGAGGTGGTTGGGTATGGGGGTGTGGGGAAACGGAGAGCCTGAGAAATTTGATTGCTTCTTATAAGGATCTGGTAAGTCCTTAACAAATACTAATCCCTATGAGAGGTGCTCCATGTTCATGATCTTTATATCTAATTATGTTTCCAAAGCCTTTTCTAGATACTGTCACATGGGGATTAGGGTTTCAACATTTAAATTCTGGGGGACACAAACATTCAGCAGATAAAACTTCACTAGACTACATTCCCAACTCCCTTGTACATATAGTGCATCTGTATGATTGAATTGTTATCTATTGAAAGACAAAGTTTATCCTAGGCCCCACATATTCCAGCATGTCCTTGTTAGTGAGCCTAACCAGTTACTTTTGTAGCTCAAGGTGACTGACTCTTTAGATACTCATTGTCTTTGTGATCTGATGCATAGGCTCAGATTGCATCCCTCAGCAAACTCCTCCCCCCACCCAGAGGTGTTAGATGATGTTGGGATTGGAACAGGTCCACACATACTCCATTATCTCTGTTAAAAGTCAGATGTACTGGGACATGGGAGCTCTAGGGTGTTATAGATCCTCAGTAGATCTTCTACTATTGTCTGAGCACCAGGGGGTCCAGGCCAATGACCAAACTTAGGATATTGATGATAAAGACTAATTTTCCCCCAGAAACATGGAGATTTTTCTCCACTGAAAATGTTGGTCTTAGTAATTAGCTCTGTTTTCACTTCCTTTCCCTCTGCTGGGATTTCTTGGACCCTTTGCCATCATGCTGTTTCCAAATGCAAGTTTTTTATGACTTTCTTCCTCAAAGCTTAGCCTTGGTGGTCCAAGGAACTTTCTGGAAGCTCAGTCATGTTCATCCTGGAGGTCCCTCTGCATTTCAATCATACTAAGCACACATTTGATCTGATCAGGGACCTGATCAGGTTTCAAATTCTCTTCCTCCTCATTTCTGGTGCCCTTACTTCATCTATGAGCCTCCTTTGGAAAAAGCTGCTTTCTTTGGTTTTGGACCATAGGTATACCTCTGTCCCAAGCCTTTTAAAATTGCAATAAAATTGGTTTACATTGCATTATATGATTTAGGAAAATAGGTTCACACTTTCTCAAAAGCATGTCATCATGCCACATCTACTACCAAAGCACCCCGCCTAACCCCTCTGCTTCTATCTCTCTTCTCTTTTTCTTAAGTAACTTCAGTTCTGCAATTCAGATCTATTTTGGCCTTGCCCAGGTCCTTCCAGTGTGCCAAGGCTGAGAGGTGCTCTCCTATCAGAAGGCCTCAGCTCTGCTCACTAAGCTCAGGCCCAGCGGTGTGAGGCACACTAAGGTGCAGAATCCTAGGTGTTTGTGGTCATGCTGGAATGCCCAACAAGCCCCTGGATACACTTGTGAAAAGGAGGGAGGCAGCCAGTTCTAAGAAAGCAGACTAATGGGCAGATCCCTCACTGATCACACTAAGCTGTTGCTCCCCAGAGAAGTGAGTGTGTGGTATGGTCTTAGATCAAAGCAGGAAAAAGTATCTTCCAGAGCAGAAGCTCCTAGGGCATGGTGCCTCCTAAGGGTTGGGATGCCTACCCTAAAGCCCAGGGTGATCTACCTCAGAGGTATTTAAGCTTGGGAGGAAGGTGGTACTATTCTAGTGCCAGAAGTGGCACGCCTTAGCACTTTCTCCTAATCTCTGCATCTCCAATTCTCTCTTCAGGTCTTTTCATCACTTCAGGTGGTGAAAATACAAAGGTTGCAAAACCAGTTTTCAGGAATCTTCTTTTCAGGACAGCTTCAAAATGTGGGAGTGATTGATTCACAGGGAAAAATAAAACAACCCAAACCAAAACAACCAAGTCATATTTACAATCTCTGGGGAGGGAAGTGAGGCCAGGCCTGGAAGGAGTGAATGGCTATCCAGTTGTGAATATTTTTCAAATCTAAAGTTCTACAACCCATAAATAGGAATTTACTTCAAAATACAAGTAACAATTACCCAGATCACTTTTTAGTATGTTAGTTTGGTGACCTCCAAAGCAGAGGAACTATAGCTTAAAAGAGGAACTGGATTATAAGGCCCAAAGTTGGGGTGCCACGCAGGATCACGGAGAGAATCCAGGACCCTAGCAATGTATGTTTGGGGGCAGAAACTGAACCAAATAAAAGAAATTTATGCTATTTTCATGTATGCATTGCCGGTCCATAGAACCTTCTTTTCAGAGTAGACTTTAAAACTTGAAACTCCTCATGAATATTCATAACCAAATATTTCATAACCAAAACTGTTCACCTAAATGAAGACAAGTTAGGAAGGAATTATTGGCTATTTTTCAAGTTCAATGGTCCAGCTCCATAGGGGCTTGGAAGACAACTGGGTTGTTATCTACTCCTGACTGCAATTTAGTAATCATACCAGTGACCAAGATTAATGAATTCTAATCTGTAAAAACTGTAGGGGTTGTGTTTTCTGATTCATTTCTTCACAGTAAGAGATTTTTTACATTGTAACCTGTCAAACACATTTTTACAGATTCAAACACACATTCTGGAAAATTTTTTCAAAAATATTACTTGTTTTAACTTTAAAAGATAGACTCAACTTTTTATTTTCAATTTGATATTTTTAACATTTTTGACACCCTAATAAACTGATTTCATGGCTCATCGCATAGAGAGTCCTGAGTTGGAACCCAATATCTGTATATGGAATCTTAACATGAGGTATGTTTTCCAGTGACAGTAAAACTAGAAAACACGGTACCATGCCATGTACCAAATATTTAAATTTAATCTGTTGTCAAGATTTCTTTTGTCAAGCTCTATCTTTTAAAATTTGGATTTAAACAACTCAGTTTTAGAAAAATAAAAAAATAAAAATTCAGACCCTGGCCAGTCCTTTAGTGACTAAGAATGCAGTACAAAAACCTGTTTCAGCTGGCCATGGTGGCTCGTGCCTGTAAGCTTCAGCCTATGAAGCAGTCGGGCCTAGGGATCACAGTTTGAGTCCCACTTGAGGCCTGTAGGGAGACCTAGTTCCAAAAAAATATCTGGGTGTGGTGGCGTGCGCCTGTAATCCCAGCTACCTGGGAAGCTGAGGCTGGGGATTGTTTGAGTCCATGGTACCCCGGAAAATGAGAGCCTGCAGTTCCATAGGCAAAAATAGCAAGACCTAGTCTCCCCCAAAAAACCCCCCAAAACAAAAAACAAACAAAAAAACCCCATTTCATACTAATTTTCATACTAATTTTCATAGTAATAGCACCTTTGCTTTTTGAAAGATAGTTTTATCAGGTGTCCATCCTTAAACACAGCTTTTTACCTTTAAAAAACTATGTTTTTTAGTCTTTTGAAAATCCACTATATGTTCTAGAAAAAACTTGTCAAAAAGTTCTCAAATATGTATCATATATGATACGTTATCTGTATCACAAAACATCATTGTTTATCCCTTAAAACTAAATATTACTGCTAGATGTCCTGGATAAAATACAAAGTTATCACTTTAAAATTCCTTTTCTTTGATGACCGTAGTCTAATTTGCTTTTTGCATTCATTAAATAACATTTTGTTCTCCTTATTTTAAAAAATAGATCAATGGAATACCATTTCTTTTTTCCCCCTCTTCACCACCATCCCTTATACTTCTTTGAACCATTTCTCCTTTGTCACCCCTTCTCTTAACCTCAAAACCTCACTTTACTTATTACTATCCTCTAGGTTTTTTTTCATTTGACTGTGTCAAATCACTGGCTATGAAAATACCCAATTTTTGCCTTTTCCTTCTGACTGGCTTTATAGAAGATGATTCTCCCAAACTCTTTCCACTTTGCGTTGACTTCTTAACTTTGTTCTTGCTTTAAAGCCAGTTCTAAAAGGCTAATAAGCTGAATCCAGAAAGTGATGCTTTCCTTTATAGTTGTTATATGATCTACCAGCAGCTACTCTAGAGACCAACTCCACCTTGAAGTTTCTGAGGCTGGGAGCGGGAGGTAGTGTGGAGGCTGATTGTAGAGAGAAGGATGGAAACAGGTGTAATCAACATCCAGAGTCAAAAAATAGCATGTCTTCAGGTTGATAGAACTGGGGCTCAGGCATCAGGTTTGCAGGAAGAGCTGACTCATGTCATCCCAGCTTTGATCCAGAGCATCCTTGACACTGGCATTTGCACTATCTCTGGGGTTCAGAGAGAAGGTAAGAAGGCAGAACATGGAAGCTCCTGAGGGAGGTACCAGCAGGAGCCTCTTTGCTGGGGTTCAGTGCTTTGAGAGTCTCTGAGCCTTTCACTCTAAAATGGTGCTGTCTGTCAATCTAAAAGTTCAGGAGGCCTTTGAAATGGCAAGCCTTCTTTGCTTGAGATCAAGGAATTGCAACTTAGGGCACAGAGATTCAAGTAGAAGCACAAAGTATGCTTCAGGAGGGACAAGATAGAGGGTTTTAAGATAGGAGATGAAGTAAGTAGTTAAATAAGTTAGTTCACAAGTTTAAGCCATTTGAGGCTGTATGTAATTGATTAGTGTTTTATCGTCCAGCCAAAGCTTATAATCATTACATTTCTTGTGAGCTGGATGAGCAGTCTACTGCTGATTCCTCCAACAACTGTTCATGAAATAATTGCCTTTTGACCCAGACTCTAGGTTTCGTTCAGTTTAAACAAGATAGCAAAACAGTTTGTCTATGATAGCCACCCTAGTCCCTAAAAATGACTCCACTTATGTCAACTTTTCCCATACCCGAGGCTGAGGTCATTCTATTCTTGCGTAACTTTTGGTTGAGGGACAGGGAACCATACCTCCTCAAAGGTATATACCTTTGAAGTGTATTTACCTTCTTATACCTCTTCAAAGACTTCAGAAGGTTTGGAGAGGGAGAGAGGTTGAAGATGCCCAGGCAAACATGAAGCAATCCTGTTTTAACTTTTGAAGGTTTCTGTATCCCTCAAACCAACAGATTCTTTATTGTTCACTTGCCTCTAGTCTGCTGTTAATTTATAGGACTCATCATGACAGTAAGACTGATAACCTAGTGGTGTAAAGAACATTACACCAGAAGGGGCTAAAAGATCTAGGTTAATTTTGTTTATTTTTCACATGAGAGGAAAAGGAGGAATTAATACTTGTTGGGTTAGATATTTTGTATATGTCATGAATTCTATAAGGTAGTCATTATCCCAATTTTATAGTATGGAGATGCTACTCAGAAAAAACACAAGCTACGATTCTAGAGACACAAGATAAGTGCCAGAGCTGGGACTTGAAGAAGGCTCCCTGGTTCTTGGACCATTTGTCTTTGAGTAATAATTCTCTAACCCAAATTCAGTGAGACAGAACTTTCCTAGTTCTAATGCCTGATTTACATCTTTTGTAGAAGATCATATCATCTTATATCCTTTGTAGAAGATCATAGCATATAGTTGAATCCTGACATGCTCAGGAATTTTTTGTATGCATGAAGTATGCCAACAAACTTTTATTAGCTAGCTTCATTGGACTCCAAATTGAGTGGTGGAAGGCTAAATCCAGTGGAAACCTGCTATGTGCCTTGCTCAAACCATGGAATACCTGTCTTAGAGGTACACTGAAGGAACTCACTTTGCAGAAGTTTGCTGAGTACAGAGGACCTGTAATCAGGGTTAACTGGGAGAGAGAGAACCCATAGTGGTAACAATGAGAACTGAGACCTTTTGGAGGAAAAAAAAGGACCACAGATTGTGAAATTTGGAAGAAGAAAGAAGCTGGAAAGATGTGTTTAAAGGGCATTAAGAATTAAGAGAGTGTGGCAACACAGTTACTAGGATAGAGATTGCTCTGTTTGTTATCCTGTGCCACCTTGTGGCCACTTTGCCACTTCTCTCCAAATACTCCACCTCTTGTTCCCTTTATATTTTTCATTACCCTTAAGCCTTTGAAAGTTGATGTCACTTGTGTTGTGCCTACAAGCAATGCTTAATTTAAGTAACAGACCACAGGGTCTCTTTGACTTTCCCTTGGTAGCCCTGAGGATTTGACTGTGGAATACTGAGAGCTATGTCAGAGAGAGATGGGGACAGAGGAAATTTGCCTATGTTCCTGCCTTTAAGCAAAACTTTGTTTACTAAATTATTATCTTGAACACTAAGTATAGTATATTGTAAGAAAGATGCAATATGAATGAGAACTACACTTAGTGCTCCTTACCCAAAGAATGATTCCTTTGGAGATACCCACTTGGTGGCAAAGTATGTATGGGTTTGGGATTTTGGTGTTATAGCAATAATACTTAGTACTTACTTAACACTTCTGCATGCCCCCTCCTATTCTAAGCACTTGTATTATTAATCCATTCTATCTTCAAAACAACTTTATAAAGTTGGGACCATTATGTCTCCTTCTTACAGATAAGGAAATTGAGGCCGATAACTTGGCCAGGGCCATGCAGCTTGTGGGTACCAGAGCTAAGATCTGAAATGAGGAGATTGTGTTACTTACTCCCAGCATGTCCTGCCTCCCTCACACCTACTTTCTTTTTAGATTGAGTTCTGATCTGCCTGTGAACTCCAGATTTTCCTCTGTATATCCTGCTAGTTCTGTCCCCTGAGCTATTTTCCCTGATCAGATGGTTTTGAGGAAAGGTTTTCATTTCAGTGTTTTTCACTCATCTTTTACTTCTCCAATGATCTCTTTTCCAAACTCTCAGACTATAAAATGATGCAAGAATAAATGGGACAGTCCAGAATATTTGACATTAAAAAACAAGCAAGCAAGCAAGCAAGCAAGCAAGCAAACGAATGATAGACGAACAGCAATTAGGGAAGATACTTCCTACTTGATTACTTTCTCCCTAAGACTTATCATGCAGAGAGCCATTCAGACAAATACAAAGTGAAATCCAAGAACAACATGTACCCACCCACCCATGTTGGGGGAGTGATACTGATATCTTCTGATCAGTGGATCTGAGATCTAGAGTTAACAGTCTTTTCTGTACGAAGCCATTCAGACAGATACAAAGTGAAATCCAAGAATAACATGTACCCACCCACCCATGTTGGGGGAGTGATACTGATATCTACTGATCAGTGGATCTGAGATCTAGTGTTAACAGTCTTTTCTGTACCCTCATATAGCCTGAAAGCCTACAATATAATTCATCAAAGTACTAGTGGATTGAGTGACTTTAAACACCAGTGAGGTGGACCAGCAGAATAGAAAAAGAAGAGGAGGAGTTGGAAAACAGAAGCTACAGAACTGCCACTTCAGTTGTTAGAAAATTAAGACCCAGTCTACTGTTTCTGTAAGAGGAACAGTGAGGAGCAAATTCCCAGTCAGTGGTGACACTCATAATTGGCTTGAATGCAGAAGGGAATGCTTTTCCAGCTCCACCCCTGAGCAGGGGATGATTTGAATAGGGGCGGTGTTGAGGCTTTTGCAGTTAAAACTGCTGAGGCTCTTGTCAATTAAGTTGCTGGTGAGGAGGGGTGTCTGTAGAGAAACTCTCAGGTGCCACAGGTGGCTTTGGCTTAGACCTCAGTCTCTGCTTAATGAACTCTATCCGGAGTAGGACAGGTAGCATCTGACACGTGCCAGCCTGTAACTACCTACTCTCTCCTTATTTTTCATTCGCTGTGTGAATAAATCCTGTCACTGTTGTTTCACATCGTGCCTGCTTACCCGTTGTGTCTTCTAGTCAAAAGCATGCAGGTGAGGACCCAACAATTGGGTCATTCCTCCAGGTTTGCTCAATTTTATTTCCAGTCCCCTTTGCTCTGCTGTGTAGTTTCAGAGCCCTAGGAAGAACCAGATGCTAGACTCCTAATGAAGATAGATCCCAGCTCTTAAAATTAACAGCTAGAAACAAAGCAGCAGAAATTCCTGTGGGGCAAATGGAGAACTGACTGAGCAGAGTTGCTCAAGCAAAAACTAATTATAATAAAACTGGCTTCGTAAGAGAGCAAGGGGGTAAGTAGCATTGTTCCAGCCTCATAATGGAGAGAGAAAACCTTTCATTAAAAATGTCACTGAAAAAGTGACTCCCTCTATTATAAGTCCTGAGTTCCAACCTCAGTGAAAAAGAGGTAAAATGAGTGTCATGGTGTGCGTGGAGGGAAGCAACTTCAGCGGTGTGGAGGTGCTGCTACATGGGCATGGCGAGTCAGATTGGCTGTCAGAGGAGAGGAGGATGGTAGCCGTGATCTGAGAAGTACAGAGAGGTCACAAATGTAGGGTTTAGACACTCATCTTTCTCAGAACAGGCCTGCTTTTAGATAGGGGAGGTCTGCACAGCTGAGAATCAAGAGTTCACATTTATATGCTCTGAGAGTGGGACTGGGGTTGGCCATCAGCAGGCCAATCTCATTTCAACCCCATCACCTAATTCCTAATTGCTTTGCTTTAAAGACATCAGACCTGGTTTTTCTTCTCAGACAGTGGAAGATACTGATGGAGGAATAAATAGGAAGAAAGAGAAAGTCAGAGCTTGTCCTGGGCATTCTGGGATAGTGTCAGTGAAGACAAATTTTCCTTTCACATATGCAATTTTAATTTTATTGCTATGTATGTGTGCACTTTTAAAAAGGTTTTATTTTTTAGATTTTTTAAGGTTTCAATTTTCTAAGACAAGTTTTAGAGTCATGGCAAAGTTGAAGTGTAGAGATTTCCCATTATACCTTCCTCCCCACAAGCATAGCCTACCAACATTCCCCTCCCCACACCAAAGTGGTACATTTGGTATAATTGATGACCTTGTGTTGACATGGCTTTATCACCAGTGATTGTAGTGTATATTCTATAGGTTTGAAAAACTTATGTGTTTATTTTAGCAATGGTCCCAAAACATTTGGATCTAAATTTGTGAAATAAATAGGTAGTAGCTGATTGACACTGTTTTGGAGCTTAAGAGAAAAGAAGGAAGAGGAGAAGGGGAAATATGACTATTGAACAATGTTCTGATTTTCTTATGTAGTTTGAAGGTAGATCCAAGAGGAGTCCCATAAATATTCTGAGCATTGTGGTACTACCACCAGGAAGTAGATAAATAGCTTCTTATGGGACTTTTTTGAAATCTTCATTTGGGTATGTGAATTCTGATAATCAAAGTTAATTCATCTTTCCTTTTTTCTGTACTCCCCACCCTCTCTCTTATCTTTGCCTCATTTTCACAATAGCTTTGCTTCATTTCATTGAAAGCTAATTTGAAATGTTAAATATGTAAACGAGGAGTGTATTATTATTACTTTATACATTCCCAAATTTATTAGCAAAATTCTTAGTAATCACTCACTGTATCATTTGGTACTCAGGTTAAAATAGGTAATAGATATGTTACTGAAAAATTATGTGGATCAAAATTGAAAATGTTGAACAAAATATTTTCCTGTTGACTTTGATTATTATTGGGAAAGTGTTTCAGGAAGTCTTTTTTCTACCACCATCAAGGTGGGATTCTTAATTCTCCCTTTTAATTTTTCTAGCACCTGTGCTAATAGGATAGATAATTTGAACCATCTGAAATTGGTTCAGTTGCCAGGGTTTTGGAATGATTTGGTCAAAAATAGCTAAATCTTGGTAACTTCAAGTAATTTAACCTAATAGGTGAATAGGAAAAATTTTGCTTAAGCTATTTTAAAATTAAACCTTTTTTTTTTTTTAAATGATTACCTCCCAATGCATTGATTTTGTAAGTTGAGGTTTTATATGTTGGGTTTACTTACAGCAGAACTCACAGTTTACCAGACTTTTCTGTTTTGCACATGTGTGGCACGTGGTATCCTGACGAGAAACTCAGGAATTTAAGGGCAACTAGAAACCTTTCAGTGCATGTCTTTCACAGCATTAACCGCAGTCCTCCCTGACAAGTTGGAGGTTGCTGACTTTGAAGCACAGCCAGTTACTGAAAGCCCAGTGTATATTCTTTCCATGACCCTTAAAAACTAGCCTGTTTCCTATTAATGATTTTTTGGTTTTGTTTGAGACATGCTATCGTCCAGTTTCCTGGTTAATTTCCAGCTCTTCTGCCATTTTTCTTGTCCAACTCATTTTCTTTGTGGTGGGTCTCACCAAAAGATACTGTGTACAGAAAAGGGGCTTCTGGAAATTATCATGTTTCAGCAACAAAATTATTTAAACATCTGACTATCATTTACAACTGAACATCTCTGGTCTCATCCATGGAAAATATCACACATAGCAGAGAAAATTGAGAAGAACTGGCAGAAGATAGCTGTCGAGTATGCTTGTGTGCTGTTCAAGTAGGATCCTAGGAGACCTGAGGCCAAGGTGGTTTTTACTTCAACTTAACTTGTTGGGTGTGTTCCCTTCTGAGGAGAGCCGAGGCTCACAGTCTGGTTTTGAAGGTGAACTTGAGAAGTCAATTAGTCCACCCTCCTCCTGTCTGGACACAACATCATGATTGACACAAAATCTGACTCTGAGGCAAAAGGAGCCTCTTTAAAATTCTTGAGCAGGTAGTAGGCATTCTTGTCAGCACTCACCTTTGCTGATGTGTCCTGGTCCTTGGCCACACTGTTACTGGGACCCTGTGGAGGAGTTGTTTTTATCAGGGTGTGGCCACTCGTTAGCTTCCAGTGCCATTTTCACCTACTAATTTAAAGGCATCGAATTAAGCAGGACTTATTCCACTGCTTTAGGAATATACCTCTGAGGGACATAGAAATAGTCCTTTCTAAAATAAAGAAATTCTACTTTCTTTATTTTAAAAAAGATATTATTATTATTATTATTATTTTTAGACTAGGTCTCGCTATGTTGCCCAGGGTAGTCTCGATCCTGCGGACTCAAGCAATCCCCAGCCTCAGCCTCTCAGGCAACTGGGATTACAGGTGCCTGCCACTGCTCCCAGCTGCTTTTTTGAGACCAGGTTTCACTATTTTGGTAGTCTTGAGCCCGCGAACTCAAGCAATCCCTGACCTCTTGCTTCCCAGCACTTGGATTACAGGCATGTGCCACCATACCTGGATGGTTCTACTTTCTTTAATACAAGAAAAGGGAGTTCTTTGTTGTGCCTGGTAAACCATGTGCTTCTGTGTATAAACCTCACGATTATTAATGTAATCTACAGGAGAAAAACTTTGGGATAATTAGCAAACAAGTCAGTCACCCATAGGATTCACAACCAAAGAAAACCAAGCTTCATTAGCTCCCTCACAATGTGAAGCTTCTGGCTAATAATTATAGCTATCTTAATTGAACCTCAGGTGGCAGTTTTCTGTCTATTGACTCAGGAAGAAATAGATTTTGATTCCATGTCTGATATGTTGTGCTAATTAATGGAATGAAATGCCTTTATTTACAAGAGCATTTTTGCATGTCTTTAAATCCACAACATCTAATACAAACCAAGTGCTATTGGCTATGTAATTTAGAAATTTTCAGCAGTTCTATTGTGAAGTAAAAAGTAACAGGTGAAATCAACATGAACAATATGCTTTATTTAACCTAATATATTAAAATTGCATCATGTCACTGTAAAATCAATATGACGGTCTTCAGTGTGATTTAATAGTTTTATTTTGTGTGAAAACCTAGAAAGCTGGTGTGTATTTTACACGTACAGTACATGTCAACTGGGGCCAGCCACATTTCACATGCTTGTCAGTCCCTGTAGTTAGTGTCTGTTGAAATGGACAGCACAGATTTTTTTTTTTTTCTTGAGACTAGGTGTCGCTATTTTTGCCCATGGAACCACAGGCTCACATTGCCGGGGTACCATGGACTCAAGCAATCCCTAGCCTCAGCTCCCCAGGTAGCTGGGATTATAGGCATGAGCCACCACGCCCTGCTATTTTTTGGGACTAGGTCTCGCTGTGTTGCCCTGGGCGGGACTCGAACCGCGATCCCTAGCCCCGACAGCACAGATTTTAACTGTTAACTGTTAACAGTTAAATAGGCAGAGAAGTTTAGGAGGGAGAGAGAGATAGGGTAGAAAAGAGAGAAAGTGCTCCTGCTTTGTACCAGGTTTTCGAGTATGTGCACTCTGAGGGGTTGATCATTTAAACTTTAAACCTAAAGCACCAACTTCATTTGTTTGGTAACCCAGCAGAAGCTTGTGGTCAAAACATGAAGACTGTCTTGTAGACCCAGTGTCTGCTCCACACACACTGAAGATGTGAGACTAAGGTGTTTCTGGTCTGGTCGGGTGAGAATGGGCTTCAGGATTGTGACAGACAGTCCAGAGTTCAAGCCAGTCCTCCTGGGTCTGAGGTGGGAGCTTATGCAAATCTTTGACTCTTATCTACCCTGACAATGGTGCAATGACAGTCTTGCAGGGCTTCAGGCAGATTCAGTTAGATTCCTTATGTGAAAGTGTCTGTGTGGTGACTGTGAGACACTCAGCCTTCTGGGGCTGTTTTCTTTTTCTTTCTCCACCTCTTTTTCTTCATCCGAGCACTAGGCCCTGTCTTCTCTATCAGTTTCTCTTCAAGAGTCTGAACTGATTTCCTACTCTACATTTCCAGGAGCTCAATTTCTGCTCTGGCCCCTGTCTTAGGCTTGTTGTAATTGTGATTGTGTCACAGATATGAAAATCCTGTTGTTGTAGCTAGTGGGTAATTCCAAACCCATGAGGGTGTTCATTAAAATCACTTCAAACTCAGCAGAAAGAACTGCATACTTTCAGATTTGACCAGTGGGTGGCAGCATTGTCTAAGTCATCCATCATCCATCTCTGAGAGCCTGGCCTTTTTTTTAATTAATTTATTTATTTATTTATTTATTTATTTATTTATTTATTTATTTATTTATTTATTTATTTATTTATTTATTTATTTATTTATTTATTTTTTTGGTGCGTTGTATCTGGTTCATTCTCTCAGCCTGGGAGAGAATTGTCATCAAAAGGTCTAGGACACTACACTACAGTGTCATGAAAGCAGCAAGAGCCTTTATAAGCACGGACTGCCGACGAGTTTCAGAGATTGGTCTTGTGGCTTACTGTAATAACTGGGAAGTAATTTTCTTCTATCACATCCTCTTGGTAGGAACTGTCATATTTGAATTAAAAGGATGTACTTAAAAATATCCTTTAAAAAAGTCTTTTGCCTTGGAATGTACTATATAATCACTAACTCCAACACTCTATGTGACGACAAATGAAAATCTTTAGGCTTCACATTCCTTAAATATTTGAATTAAAGATAGTATAGTCATACTTGCAAAGTGACACTTTTTTCAGCCTTTAACTTTGTTGATTTGATCAGGTTCCTGACTTGGAAAGGTGCAAAAGGTTAACCAGAGAACAATTAGAAAATCCCAGTAAGCATCTGGGAGAAAATTTAAACCACCTATTAGTGTAAAATACTACTACATGTGTGTATATGTCCATGAAACTTGAAAATGGAATAGAAGACTGCTCATGTTCCAGAGACTTGGACCAACTCATATAAAAACCTTTGGATGTATAGAAAGGAAAATCTTGAATTGCTGATCAAGCTACACGAATTTTATGATTCATCATGCTTATAAAAAAAGAAAGGGCATGGAGTTCTAGGAATATCTTGTTTTGTTTGATTGCACATTAATTTATTTTTATATTAAAAATATAAGAATTTGTAAATGTGTGAACCTATACCCTAAAACATACAGAGTTTTGTAAATCAATGTACCGTAGTAAACATAAAAAAGAAGACTACTTTTATGTGTCATTCTTATGTCATTCAAATAACCAGGGTTATTTTAGGGGGGAGTTGGGCAGTGGGTAAGACATAGTCCTTGTTTGTAAGCTCCTAACTATTTACTAGAGCAGAGTTATAAGTAAATCACTAATTCCAATGTGTCAGTGCCACAATAGGGGATATATTTCATTAAAAAGTAGAAATGGGGAGAAAGGCATCGGTGTCACTGATATCTAGGAAAGGTGACACAAGATGAGTCTTTGAAGGCAAATAAGATGATCCAGATTGGGCAGGAGAAGTTGGGAGAAGGTCATTTGGGCAGAGGAAAGGAAAATGAGAAGACAATTGATGTACAATGCTTGGTGTGTATGAGAACTGGCAAGTATAGCATCATTTTTGTAAGTTTACCAGAAAGAAAAAAATTCTAGCCAAGAGTGAGGACCTGGTTTCCTTCTCTGTTATTTTGCTTAAAGTCAGTTTCCAAAAAATGTCAAGTGAGGACTTTCTGTGACTTTCTGTACCTTTCTGTGCCGTTATGAAGCTGGAGTAGAATGTCTGAGCATTTTGGGAATACAGGGAATGGTGAGAAATGAGTATGGAAGGGGGAGTGAGAGAATGAGGGACACTTTGTCTCATATTGAGTGTTTTGTAAGTTTATCTTATAGATTTTGATGAAGATGGGTCTGGGGGGTTGGAGATTGGGAGAAGTAAAGATTGATTCTCAGGCTTTTTGGAATATTGGATGAATGTAACACAAAGAAGTGACAGGGTTGTGGGATGTGAGGAAGATGGTATACTCATTTTGGGACTTCAGAGGACCCTGTCCAGGTGACGACTGATCCTAGGGGTCTCTGGTCATCAGAAGAGAGATCTAGATTTACAGTAATTTGGTAATAATATTTGCCACTTGAGGACCAGCTTCTGTATTAATCTTCATGTTTAATTATTGTAACAGCATAGAACCACATTTTAAAGAGGAGGAAGGTCAAGGTAAAGGACTTGTCCCAGCCAGCAAGTGGTAGAACTGGGTGTGGGGCTCAGACTGATTCCAGAGTCTGTGTTCCCAGCCAATACCTTCCAGGGGCCATCTATCCAGAGGGGGAGTTAAGCCACATGTAAACACGAAAGTTTCAGGGACAAGATGTAGATTGAGAAAAGGATCAAGTCTGGGGCTCTGAGGAAACTGTGGGACCAATAGCAGAAAAGGAGTTCAGAGGACCCAGAAGGGATAGGAAAACAAAGAAGAAATAATGTCTAGAAAACTGAGAGGATAATCTCAGGGAAAAGGGATCATCAATGACAAATATCACAGAGACACAAAGACAAGGACTGAATAGGACTTTTGGGTTTGTCCTTCTGTGTTATCCTGGTACCAGCCCTCCGTTTCCGGAGGATGGTCATCTTTTTTTTTTTTTCCCCCCAGGGGAGAGCATGGACACAGTCCCCTACTACCACAAATTATTCAGTCGAGTTTCCCACATTTGGGGAAATCACAGGGGTCAGGACATTCGGAGTGTAATGGATAAGCCTCGCCCTGGGAAAACCACCTACATGATCATAATATATCCCCTGCCAGGTAAGTATAGATGGTCATCTTAACACTTAGGTATTCCACAGGCTTCCTTACCTTTTAAGTTCTTTCTGCTAATCCTAGTGTCTCTTCTCATCCAGAATATATACTTTGGGATGATATTTGGAGTCCGTGTCCCACTTGACCACCAATGACCAAATCCTATGGAACTCAACTTGACAGCATTTCACTGGTCTACCCCTTCTGTCTCTTCAGCCCTCTCTGACATCAGTGCTTGCCTTTTTACCCACACCATTGCATCTCTATCCTGATGCGTCTTTTTGTTTTTTACTGCATTTTCCTATCCACCTTGCCCATTAATCCTGAAGGCTCTCTTTACCACTCTGGCTCAGAAGCTTTCAGTGGCTCATTTTTTACAAAATAATTTCCAATTGTTATTGAAAACCATCAATGAAATTGCTCTAACTTATTTTTCCCCCTTCCTACTCCCCCTGCATTATGTTCTTTGCAGCCTATTTTCCAGCCAGACTGAAAAAAATATTTCATCTCCTTTGTTTGTCCCCTCAGATCCATTGCTTAGGTCATTCTTCTGATGGGATACACTTTTCTTTCATCTCTCAGGTCCAGATCCTAACCATCCATCTGCAATGCTGTTTTCTCTGGAAAGTTTTTCTTGACCTCTTTTCACCAGAAGTGATTTTCAGCATTTACTGAATGCATCTTAATCTATACCCCTCTCAGGACAGTTAATGCTTTCCATATTGTCTGATATGATGATTATTTTCTTGTATATGTATCTTGCTTAATTTTGAATGGTGAGGTCTATTAAGTGTTTTTATATATCTCATTTTGCTTGTCAGTGTTTTATATGTTTTTGGTGTTTTGGCAAATATTTATTGAAGGGATGGACAGCTAGCTGACATTGTTTCCAGGAGCTAGGCCATCTCTGGATAGTTCCTTCTTCATTATTTCTTTAGATGGAGCCTCTTTAATGCCTTGACCACTGAGTAGATGGTGAAGACCCCACAGCTTAAGTCTGAAGAGCGTTAATTTTGAGTAATGTTAATGTCTGCAACAGAAAGCTTAGGTATATATTTGATACTGGAGATATAATCTAAGGAACTAAATTTTTCTGTTTGGGGAAGAATACTTACAGATTTCTGGAGCATCTTAATATCCAATTTAGTAATTCTTTTAAAAAATATTTTTTATTGAATTAATTTTGGTTTGCATTGTTGTTAGCATGATAGATATGTGAGATCCACCCTCTGGGTGCTGTTGCCACACTGTAGCCACCCTCAAAATACCCATAGTCACCACTATAGGTCTTTGGGTGCCCTTCCTTTGTTCTCATGCCTCCCCTTCTCCCTGGTCATTCTTGAAATGTTGCGTATGGTTGCCCTCTGAGAGGGCAATGTTTGGAATGTGCACTTGAAGGTGGGTAGACACTAAAGTAAAAAAGAAGATGCCTGTCCAGGGCATAGCTCTCTGGGATACCTTGAAAATATCTTCATATTTGTATACTGTATACCCTTTCCAGGTTTTCCCTTGAGTCACAGATAGAGCCAGATTAGAGAATTAGGAGCCGTTACCAGGATGCTGGGCCCTGTTTGGTGGTGCCTGTCTGTCCTGCTTGTGAAATTCAATCTGGAGTGTGGAGTTTCCATGGCTGAGCCTCCTATCTGAACAGGTCTCTTTGGTTTTCTCTGGCTCCAAAGTTATTTTCCTCTTTAGCCACATGTGGGTGAGTTGCTTGTTGAAAAAAAATGTAGCGGAAACCAAAGGAAGGATCAGTGGAAAATGTCTTTAGGTGTTAGGCTTATTTGGGCTTCAATGTCAAGTTTTAAATCTAATGATTGGGTATGAGCTCAGTTAGAGCTCTTAGTTCCTTACCAGCTTGGGGACAGCCTGCTCGTCCCTGGTAATGAAAACTAGGTTTTGTGACCTCCTTTTCTGTATTGTGGTTGATGATGTGGATAATCTAAGGGAAAACGTTCACATAAAGAAAAATCTATCCAGGTTTTTTTTTTTTTTTTCTTTTTCTTTTTTCCTGAGACTAGGTCTTGCTACGTTGCCTGGGGTACCATAGACTCAAGTTGCCCAGGGCACCAGGGACTCAAGCGATCCTCAGCCTCAGCCATCCAGGTAGTTGGGATTACAGGTGCCTACCACCATGTCCAGCTGCTTTTTCAAGAACCAGGTCTCACTATGTTGCCCGGGGTAGTCTCAAACCCCTGAACTCAAGCGATCCCAAGCCTCTTGCCTCCCAGTGCTTGAACAATAAGCACATGCGACCACGCCTAGCTTTCTATCCAGGATTTGTGAACTCGCCTGAAACTTTACCTATTTGAGTTTGGGTGTCCTTCATTAGAAAAAACCAAGGGAACCAGGCATGGTGGTGCATGCCTGTAGGCCGCAGCCTACAGAACTGTTGCCTAGGCCAGGGATCGCGTTTCGAGTCCCGCAGGGGGCACGTAGTGACCTCATCCCCAAAATAATAGCTGGGCATGGTGGTGTATGCCTGTAATCCCAGCTACCTGGGAAACTGAGGCTGGGGATTGCTTGAGTCTGTGGTACCCTGGGTAACGTGACCCTGTGGTTCCATGGGCAAAAATAGTGAGACCTAGCCTCAAAAAAAAATAAAAACAAACAAACAAACAAACCTCAAAAAACAAAAAATAAACCAACAACAAGGGAAATTAAGTTTGTGGTTGTCTATTATGTAATTTGACAAAAAGTCTTTTCAATCATCTTCCACAAAACCTCTCTGAGCTGCTTCTCTCTTTTCTTATTCACCTCTCGTTCTCTCTACTTAGTGATATGCTACCAGTAGACAGCTGTGAACCACAGTAAGTGGCACATCTTCATTAAAAGCCAATGTCCCTCCAATTCCCGGGGGAGGGAGGATAACTAGGGAAGGAGAGGATACCTATTCTTTTTTTCACTATTATTATAAAGTTTATTCGGGTTGACAATTTAGGCCATAGACATGTACATGAAAATTCCATAAAAGGGATGAGTATGTGGGGGTTAGGAGGGGTGGAGATGGGAGGGAGTAGTCAGGGAGGGAAGGTGGTGGGTGGTCCCCAGGGAATACAGAGATGTGAAACACACATATAAAAAAATAAATTAATTAAAAAAAAAGGAATCAGCACAATTTCTACAGTGGGGAGAAGCAGCTCTCCTGCCTGCCTGGCACTATGCAGATGGCTCTCTTTTTCTTTCTCCATTCCATAGTAACCCTGCCCCTTTCCCCCCCCTCTCTTTTTTAAAAAAATTTAATTTAAAATTTTTAAATTTGCATATATATGTATATTTATTTTACATTATTCCATTATTGTGTACCCTGGGGCTTTCCCACTTCACTAGCATTTGTTAACCATCCTGATCTTTTGTGCTCTTCACCTCCCCCATCTTCTTCCCCCTCCTCCTCTCTCGCTCTATGGTTCAGTCCCATTGGTTGTTTTCATTCTTTCTTATTTGTTTGTCTTTCCCTATATCCATCATATAAGTGAGACCATCCTGTACTTCTCTTTTTCTTTTTGACTTATTTCTGCTAATATGAGTCTTTCTAGTTCCATCCAGGTTGATGCAAATGACATGTGTTTGTCCTCCTTGATTGATGTGTAGTATTCCATCGTGTATATGTACCACATTTTTTTTTTTAGTCAATCATCTGTTTTGGGCATTTGGTTTGTTTCCAAATCTTGGCAATTGTAAACAGAGCTGCAATGAGCATGTGCGTGCGTATGTGTGTCCTTTTGAATTAGTGTTTTCATGTCCTCTGGGTAGATTCCTAGAAGTGGGATTGCTGGGTCAAATGGTAAGTCCACTTTCAACTGTTTGAGGGTCCTCCACACAGTCTTCCATAGTGGCTGGACCAGTTTGCACTCCCACCAGCAGTGTAAGAGAGTTCCTTTTTCTCCACATCTGCGCCAACATTTGTTGTTGTCTGTTTTATTTATATGGGCCATTCTTACTGATGTAAGATGGTGAGGATACCTATTATTGACTGCCTTTCTTGAGCAGATACTGCAGGAAACAACTCTTCCTTTCCCTGGTCCATGGGTAACAATCCTAGGTATAGGTGCCATTCTCTTTTAGCATACATATGACCTTATGCTTCCACTGTCTCTTTCTCTAATCGTCCTTCCTCCCCACCTGCCACCGGTCCTGACTTAAACACACTGATTACTTCTTTGAAGGAATCACTTTGGAATCACTTTTACTGGAAGTTAGTGGATTCACATATGCTCACAAACTTTCATCTCTGATTTTTATTTTTAAATAAAGTTTTTATTGAAGGCATAGCATTAGAACATTATGTATCATCTCCCATTTAGAAGGAATGAACTTGGTATCATGGGGTAAATCACTTAGTGACTTTTGCTTAGTTCTCTGTATCTTTGGTTCTATGTTCTATACTCTTTCTAATCTAGCTTTCTATAACCTATGTCTTATGCCTTTGCCTGCTATTCATTAGACACTGAAAGATGGGGGTGGGTTGATTTCTATTGGAAACTTCTTTTAAAAAGGGGATCAGATCACAAGTGCCTTTTGTGCTAGGGCTAGCTGAGGTTTGGAAGTATTATGTGGAGTCTGGAGTTGAGGATTAGGGATTCAGACTTAAAATGGATGGTCTAAAGATTCCAGATTTCACTTTATACAGTTAACACTGAAACTGGTTGGTAGAATCAGACGACTTGGTAGGCAGGCAAAGGTAATTCATCTTTAAGATTCTAGTCACAATGGTTAGTAGTAACTGACTTGGAAAACAAACTGTGTCTCGAAGTATCTCGAAGCTGATGAAACTTTTGATAATAATTGAGAATGATAGATATTTAAAATTCAAAATAATGTAAAGACTTAAAGCTGGCAGGATTAGGAATCATGTTCAAAGAACACTTTATAGTTTATTTGCTATTCCTTATGAAAAATGAGTTTCTTCACGAAATCATCACATCCTGGTTAAGAAGGCATCACAGTAACTTTATTTTATAGACAAAGAGATGGAGGCCAAAGGTTTAGGTTAATTATGTCCAAGTCCCATGAAGGCACTGGACAACCCAGGCCATCTTATTTCTGATACCATCCTCGTTTCTTTCATTTATGTCTATATTTTGGCAAACACATAGGAGAGAGGAAAAAAAAAGAAAAAAAAAGTAGCACATTCAGAACCTTCCCTTTTTCCCTGTCTTCTAAGAGGATGCACTTCATGATGGACAGCTTGTTTGTTCTCTGGTGTCATGCAATAAGAAGAGGTTAGAACTGAAACTCTGGGCAGCGTCAACCAGGGCAGAGAAGGATTGGAGGGAAAAGATTTCAGAAGGGCAAAGCCTAAAAGGGGTTGATGGCAAATGCAGGATGAGATTTGAGAAATCAGTTTTGGGAGTTTGGGTGGTGTGGGGCATGGACTTGATCATACATCAGTATTCTGTGAGATCAGGAAGGGGATCGGGAAAGAGAGTCTGAGAAGTTTTATGATTATTCTCAACGGAATGCTTCTTTGGTGCCTTTTAAAGAAATTGCAGCAGTGATTTCCATTTCTTTTCAGATGTCTTTGAAGGCTAGCTTGTTCTTTCTTTAGAGCCAATGCTTCTCTACAGCTGGCCCTACTTTATGTGTGTTACATGAACTAAAAGGATGTTAGGATTTTATTCTCATGTGCAGTTAGGTACATGTGAGAAATCAGCAATATGTGGCATTCAAGTTCAATGCAGAAGAGAACTCATTCAGAAATGGACAAAGAAAAAGTTTCTTCCTCAGCTCTGTTGATGGAGGTCACACTTAGCTTTGAGGGTCTTCATATCTGGTCTCTCTTTTCTCTGTAAGCCCAGGAATTTCTTATGGTGCTAATCTGATCTTTGTGTAATTGCATAATAACCATGAATTTCCTTTTGCTCACAGGAAGAGAAATAGCTGAGCTCTAAAGCAGGGAGACTTTTTTGGTAATTTCCCCCCATTTCAAAGCTCGTTGTAAGTAAACATGGTTTTGTGACTCAATTCTGCTGGTGTAATAGTTTGAGCAGTGATGATGGCCATGGGTCATGAACGGGTATGGAAATGTGCTGCCTTAGCTGAACTGCTGACCTTGTCCCAGGAGAGAATCCACCAAGTCTCAGCACAGTCAGGACTGGGAGTAGGAGAATCTGAGGTCAAAGGTAGATTTTGGCATATGATTTGTCTGGGGAGGTCAGGTCTGATTTTGCTGAGAATTGGCATTTTATCTACTGTTTTCAAACCTATTAGCTTGGTGGAGGGAATTGATTACTTACTAATTATATTCTGATATCCAGAATGGACTTCCCTTTTGTTAATTGACAGAGCAATAAATTGCAGTTTAAATACAAGTACAAGCAAATATTTTTCTTTTTTCTTCCTTGAGCAATTTTCTTCCACAACATTTTGCAGCTATGCTTGCAAAATGATATACTTTATGCATTTCAGAAAACTGGCCAGTGCTTGGTTAATACTGTAAAAAGGTGTGGTGGGTAAATTGGGGAAAAGGTATATATGGTGATGGATGGAAACTAGATTTTTGTTGTTACATAGCATGCACAATATGTATATCCAGATGTTGATTAAAAACATGTTATTAATCAATACCAGTATATTAATATAACATTAATGTAATATCAATTAATATTATAAATTAAAAAAGCCCCCAAATTACTTTTTATAATTTATAAATACACATATTTCTCTCTCCCTCTGTAGTTGACGAATTACTAACAACTTTATTTCCCTTACAATGACTACTTTGAAAGGAATTTTCTTTGGATGATTAAATTTTGCTATGGAATTTTTAAAAAGCCATTCACATTGCTTTATGGTCTTACCATGTGTTGTTTATTTTTATACAGGACAGAAGTCTTCTGGTTGCAAACAGCAGTTAAATAACAAAGACTAACTACAGTAAAAATTGCAGTTTATTTTTATTTATTTTTATATCTATCTATCTATCTATCTATCTATCTATCTATCTATCTATCTATCTATCTATCTATCTATATCTCTCTCTCTCTCTCTCTCTCTCTCATAATTGTTTATCCTGAGGTTCTCCCATCACCTTATCACACATGAACCATCTTAATCTTCTGTTCCCTCCCCCTCCCCTTTTTTTTAACCTTCCTTCCCCTCTCTTGCTCTATGCTTCAATTCTGTTGGCAGTTTTAGATTTTTCTTGTCCATTAGTTTGTTTGTTTTTCCTCTATCCTTCAGATAAGTGAGTTTATTCCTATATTTCTCTTTTTCTTTCTGGCTTATTTCTGCTAACATGATTCCTTCTTGCTCCATTCATGTTGCTGCAAATGACATAAATTTGCCTTCTTTGATTGACGCGTAATATTCCGTTGTGTAAATACCACATCTTTTTTAGTTACTCATCAATTTTGGGACATTTGGGTTGTTTGCACATTTTGGCAGTTGTGAATAGTGCTGCGATAAACATGCAAGTACAGGTGTCCTTTTGAACTAGTGTTTTTAAATGGTTCATATAAGATCATGCATATGTTGGTGAGACTTGATTGTATTCCAAGGGCTATTATATCTCCACCTCTCAGTGTTACCCTCATCTTTCTTGGCTGCCATTTTGTGTAATTTGATACAACAGTTGCATCAGATCAAAAGTACTATAGATCAAAAGAAATCTGAGCAGTGAAGTGGTTTAAATGATCTGGATTTAGTCAGAAAAGTCTGTCTAAACTTTGGTTTCCTCATCTATAAACTGGAGATCAATACCTCATCTATAACATACCATGTGAATACTTAGTGAGTGCATGAAGTTATATTCCTCTGCAATTGAGTACATGAACTTTGGAGTCACATTGGCCATCATTTATCAAGTTATTTTATAAAATGAGACTCTTTATAGTACCTGTATACATCCTTTTGTTAGGATTTAAAATTGTAGTTTGCATAAGGAAATTTTAATGGGGTATCTAATACATGGAATCAGTAAGTGGTAGTAATTAAGAAGAATTAAAGAATGAAAAGTAGAATTAAAGAATAATAATAAGAAAGACTGGGCAGTGATCCACAAATGGGGCAGTAGGTCAAACTTCACTAGTGCCCAGATGTAGAATGTACCTACACTATGATAAAAATACAGACACCAGGCGATAGTCTCAAGGAGAACCTGGCAATCAATTGGAAGTCAGTCCCGTGGAGTTCCCATCAGGGATACTGTGGTCCTGAAAATATTCTTTTTGTAGAATTACAGTGTGGGGCTTAGTGCTTTATTTTTTATCAGTGTTTATTGCACCAACTGGAATTGCTTTCAAAGTCAGAGATAACCTTCTTAATACCTTTGATGGTGGCAGATCTCTTTTTATGAGAGTGGCTTCTGCAATGCAGAGCCAACTCTAATGAATAAGTTAGCGGATCAAGCTGAGTAATTCTGGTTGAGATTAAAACAAACTAAACTAGTGTGATATTTTTTTCCTGTAGCTTCAATTGGCCTTTGAAAATAATAGTGTAAGTTGTAGTATTTTAAAAAAGAAGTTTCATAATTTCATGTGTTGTATATTTAATTGTGGAGTGCTTGCTGTACAGGAGGCATAATATTAAGTGCTGGGGTTACTAATCATCATCATATATGGAAGCCAGGATTGGGGAGTTCTTTCAGGGTCCTGTTAAGTTTTTGATGACAGGTATGGGTGAGGTTAGGGTGGGTTGAGGTCTAGAAAGGTTTTAAGGTAGAGGTAATTCTTGAGTAGGCTGTTGAAGGACGAATATAGAATTAGGAGGGTATAAAATCTGTCTTTCTTTCATTGAGAGAGAAGCTTGTCCCCAAATTTGATGTCAGGAGGATGTTCTGAGGAACAAGTAAGAAGAGCAAACAGATGAAATACTTCAGGAGAATTTCTGTTAGTAGAAACTAGAATGACTGGGACAGACATTCAGTTCTGGTTATAAGTAGCATTAGCTTTTGGAGACTCCTACAATGTTTGGAAAGGCAGCTGAAGTAAGATGAGGGTCCTATCTCGGTATCCTTCCCAAGATTTGGGGAGGATTTTACAGATGAAGAAGCTAAAGACAGGGGGCTTAAGTAATTTGCTAGAATCTCACAGAAAAGATGAAGCAGAACTAGGATTTGAGTTGGAATCTGCCTTGTTCCAAAGCCCTTGTTTTCCTAGGAACAAAATTCCATATTTATTTGGTAACTGAGAACTTAACCTGCTTTGGGGACCCTATCTGAGTATGAGTGTGTCCCACACAGTTTGGTAGCAGGAGATGTTGCAGCAGGTAGGGTAGGGGGAACTGAGAACATGGGCTGACCTTAAGTGATGCCCAGTTCAATGGGTTGCAGACTTCAGAGTTCCACAGTTTCAGTGGGGCCTTTGTGATGGTTCTCTACCTCCCTGGAGTTTGCCTTGGTATTAAGGGTGATTTTGATGCACATGGCAGGTGATTCCACTTTAAACTCACCCAAAATAAAGTTCTTAATGGCATTTGCTTTGCCCTCTTTCTCGCTTCCTTCTGCCCTTCCTACTTCCCTGCCTCCTTTCCCTTCGTTCTTTTGGGATAGCTGCTAATTGGGTTCTAATGATTTGAGATTACTCTAAAGTCCAATTCTTCTTCTCTTCCTGTGAATTCCCTGTCCAACAAGATTGTGATTTCTTTGCAGATGGGAATTACACATCCAGTGCATCTTTTATAGGATATGCTCCTAGGATTAAAACACTGGTACCAAAGATCTTCTGATTGCTTTTTTTTTTGCAATGTTGCCTCGGGTAGTCCTGATCCCAGGGACTCAAGTGATCCCCAGCCTCAGCCTCTCAGGTAGCTGGGATTAAAGGTGCCCGCCACTGCACCCAGCTGCTTTTTTGAGACCAGATGTCACTGTGTTGCCCAGAGTAGTCTCAAACCCTCTAACTCAAGTGATCCCAGGCCTCTTGCCTCCTAGTGCTTGGATTATAGATGTGTATCACCATGCCTGACTTTCTGATTACTTCTTAACCTGAATTTTGAAGGATGTAATTCAGCCAAGGCAGGCATGCTCAGAAGGCAAATGCCTTCACTTTTCCTGCCATCTCTGTGAGGTGATTGTGTGCTCTCTCCTCAGTCTGCCTTTTTAGCTTTTCTTCTTGTTACACCATCATGGAAGGTCCTGGATGGTAGAACCTGGGCATGCCTGGTGCTTTTCTTCCAGTTCTATTTCAACATTGCTGAGTCTCTGTTGAGACCATACTCTGGGGCCATCTCCTGTGCTTCACGCCTAGTCAGATTCTTTTTTCATCTGGTGTGTCTGCAAAAGAAATTCCCACATGAGTTAGATTTTGGTTCAGCAATCCTTGTTGTCTGTGGTTTGGTAGCAGGGACCCCCTTTCTGGTCATGGCCTGTCAGTGTCACATAGATGACTCAACTCAGTACTTCTCGGACAGTTCTGTTCTGGATCCTGCCAACCAGAACCCAACCTTGGTGTGTTCTGGATTCCATGCATGATATCATACAAGCCATGGGTTCCTTTCTTTCTCTCAGTCTTGGCCGGGCACCCAGATTCTGAGCCAGATTACCTGGTTTCAAATCCTGCTTGCTGACTGTGAACTTAAGCACATTTTTAACCTTTCTGTGCTCCCATTTTCTCATCTGCAAATGTGTACCTCAAAGTGAGTCTTAATTAAAATGATGCTTGAAATGAGAGTGCCTGGTTTATGGCAAATGCTAATGCAATTATTGTTATTGGTGGTTATTTGTATTGTCCCTTCACTTTTCCAGTTCAGCTTCTATCAATCTTGCAAGACCCCACTAGAGTTCAGTCTCTACTTCAAAGCACTAAAGTCAAAAGTGAACTCTGTCTTCAGTTCTCATGGTCACTCATGTCCAAGGCTAATGTTGAATTGTTGCCCTTAATAGTTAATATTGTGTGACTATTGTGCTGGGTGCTCATTGGTTTCATTCTTCGTCCCTGGTGTAGAGAAAACTATTTGAATACTGATCCCAAAGACTATTTCATTAGCTTCTCCACTACCAGTGGTATTAATAGTGTGAGATCTTCTTTTGAGTGTTATGACCAGGGAGGTACAGATGAAAACACCCAGCATGGACTCACTGGGGATAAACGTGATATTGGCAGCAGCTTACACTACAAATGACAACATCCTGAAACCCAGCATTTAGCTGACTTTGTCCAGTTGCTTCTCTTAGTCATTGGAGAAGGTCCTTGTTGGGGGAGAAGAGCATCTTCAGGCTTGAGCGAGTCACTGATGGAAGACCTTGTTCTGATACCTTTCTGCCTCTGATGCTGGTGATACTCAGTTCTGGATACACAGAGGAATCACCTGGGAGTTTAAAAAAAAAATACTGATACTCAGGCCATATTCTGGACCCATTAAATCCAAATCTCTGTGGGAGGCACACCGATACAGTACTTTAAAAAGCTTCCCAGGTGGTTTTATTATGCAGCCCATGCTGAGATCATGGCACTGTTCTGAAATCAGGTTCCCTTGCCTCAGGAATGGGCTGCAGTTTGAATTAGTTATGTGCATTCTGTTTTTCTGAGGTGTGGTGCAATTAGCTTGTAGGAATTAGCTTCTAGGAGAGTCTGAAAGCGTTAAGCGTCCTAACCATTCCATAAAAGAGATAGTCAATATCTGAGACGGCCTTGCAGCCAAACTGCTCCCAGACGGTGAGCCTAGGAATAGAATTTTCCTTTTCCTAGGTCACTGGTGCCACACCAGAGATCTGACAGGGCTCCCTGAGGATCTAAAGTATTTATAACTGTTACAGTATTTCTGCAAGGTGAGCTCTGCTGCTGGAGACCTGAGTCCGGGTATTAGGAGTCAGGAAGGTAGAGAAACCCGGTGTGGCTGCTGCAGCCTGTAGGGAGCAGAGAGAGGGGACTCGGGTGTCCTTCCCAGGAAATGGAAAGGTGACTCACCCAGGCTTCTTCCTTCCCCTTGTCTGAGATATTTTGCAGATTCACTGAGGTATAATTTACTTACCGCAACCTTCATCTGTTTTAAGTGTACAATTCAATGAGCTTTAGTACATTTATACCACTGTGCAACTGAGACCACAATCCAGTTTTAGAATATTCCCACACCCCCAAAAGATCTTTCTTGCTTTCTTGCAGTGGCTTCCTGCCCCCAGCCCAGATCCTGGCAACTAAAAATCTGCATTCTGTCTCAGGTTTTGCTGTATGTGGACATTTCACACATTTCACACCACCGGAGTCAAATGATGTATAGTCTTTGTGTCTGACTTTTTTCTCTTAGCATACTATTTCTGAGGTTCACCCACATTGTGGCATTTATCAATATTTCCTTCCTTCTTACTGGTAAATGGGATTACATTGTGTGGATATGCCACATTTTATTTATCCATGCATGAGTTGATGGGCATTTGGCTTGCTCCCATTCTTTGGCTGCTATAAATAAAGCTGCCATGATCATTCACATACAGATTACTATGTGGATATTGCATTTGGTGTGGAATTTTTGGGTTATATGATGAATTTGTGTTTAGCTGTTTTAGAAACTGCCAAATTGTTCTCCAAAGTGGTTGTATGTACCACTTTGTATTCCCACTAGAAATGTCTGAAAGTTCTTGTTTCTTCACATCCTCTCCAATGCTTGTCATCTTCAGTCTCGTTGATTCTAGTGGGTGCGATGTGGTAACTCATTATGGTTTTAGTTTTCATTTTTCTTAATGACTAATGAGGTTGAATATTTTTTCAAGTGCTTATTTATTTGCCCTTCATATATCTTTTTTGGTTATCTGTCTTTTCAAATATTTTGCCCATTTCAAATTGATTTATTTATTTGTAAGTTCTTTATATAGTCTAGATACAACGTCCTTATAAAATATATGATTTCAGAACATGTTCAGCAAATTCTATGACTTCTTTTCATTGTCTAACTGGTACATTCTGAGGCTCAAAACTTTAATTTTGATGAAGCTCATTCTGTCATTTCCCCCCCTTTTTGAATTGTGCTTTTGGTGTCTTATCTAAGAAATACTTGCCTTCTCAAGGTCATAAAGACTTTCTTCTATATTTTAGGAGATGGTAGCTTTTCTTCTAACCTTTTATAATTTTATCTCTTACATTTAGGAATATGGTTTTGAGTAAATTTTTATGTATACTTTGATTAGGAGATAATCAATCTTTTTGCAGGTCTATATAATTGTTTCTGTGCCATCTTTTAAAATGTGTCATTTTTTGAATCCCTTTGCATTGCTGTGGTGCCTTTGTTGAAAACCAATTGGCCATCAATTTAAAGTTATTTCTGAACCCTTGATTCTGTTCCATTGGTTTATATGTTTACATTTTATCCTTAGTGTTCTACTGTATTGATTGCTGTAGCTTTATGATAAGTTTTATAATTAGGAAGTATAGATCCTCCATCTTTGTTGTTGTTTTTCCAACTGTTTCCATCTGTCTTGGCTACTCTGTGTTCCTTGCATCTCTATGCAAATTGAGTCAGATTGTCACTTTCTGCCAAAAGACTGCTGAGTTTTTTTTTGTATTGTTGAAGCTTTAATCAGTTTAGAGGACAGTGGTTACTTTAATAATATTGAGCTTTGCCATCCTTGAATATAACGGTTTTTCTGTTTATGCCTTTACATTTTATGAGCAATGGTTTGTAGTCCTTGATGTACAAGTCTTATGCTCAATACTATTTTTGAGAATCTATGTTGTCCTGGTGGGAGAGTTGTTCTTCTCTGAGGTCTTACTGAAAACAATGGAGAGAAGTGCACAGTTTAGCAATCAAGAGCAGGAGGCAGTGGGTTGAGTGGGAAATACACTCACTTGGCCATCAGGAGGTCCCTGCTTAGCAGCAAGTCATTTCATTTTTCTGTTTGATGATTTCTAAATTTGGTATCATTTAATTTCTTTTGACCTCAAATATTGAAGATTGTAGATAACTTATGGAAAGGACTTAGAAAAATGTTAACATAGACTATAATGGCTGTTCATTCTTTGGTGCCAGAGTCTGTTGGTGCCTGTGATGGTGGTGCTGATACACAGCATTGTATGTACCCTGGGTGGAGATGCTGTTCTCAGGACTCAGGTCCTGGCCACCAACTCTCTCTGCAGGTTAAGGGTAATGTTCCACAAAGGAGAAGTAAGTAGTCTAACTCTTTTGTTTTTCATGTAACTCATTGAGTTAGTTATTATTTCACATAACCCATTGAGTTAGTCTCCTTTACGCCAAGGAGACTGCTATTCAGAGAGATAAAGTCCCAAGGTCACAGAGCTAGTAAGAAGCAGAAAAGGTTTCAAATCCAGATTTGTTTAACTTCCAAAGTGTGCATTTTCACCATCCCTCAACCATCCATGCTACCTCTATCATGAGGGAATCTAGAAGGCATAGAAGGCAGCCATAAATTCTGGACAGGGATTTTGACTCCTCAAGGGCCAAACAGACACAGATACATCTTACCTTTCTTTCTTATTAACTTGTCAAAAGTTTAATTTTACCTCAAGATTCAAGAGGACAGGTATGATTCCCATCACCAAGAACTGGGTTGAAAAGTCAAATTGAAGTCACTATGAAGGGTTGATCACAATGTCACTTGGTTACATGGGTTTCAAGATTGAGATCAAAGGCAACCTTTGCCTTTGATTGAGATTAAAGGCAATCTGTCTTGAGCACTATATTCTACCTTACAAATTCCCTTTTTTCAGCTGTGATAGCATTTGTGAAATGTGGGGCTCCTGGCCATGTGAGTTTTCACATCCAGGACTGAGTTGTTCTCCTGTTTTGGGCTTGCTCAACAACAGCAGAGCTACTAAATGCAAGATCACACTCTAGAACTGAAGTTGCAACAATGGCTCACCAGTGTTTTTCTTGCTTCCCATGCAAGAGTTCTAGGTTCAATTTCTGGCAAAACCAGAAATTGATATGTATGATATGGACAGTACATGAACTTGGGAATCCGATTTTTTTGCTCTATGTCCACTATTTTCTAGTTTTGTGATCCTGAGAAATGTATTTAATTTATCTGAGCCTTATTTGCTCATGCAAAATGGTGAAAATAATTGTCAAAATGATTGAAATGAGTCAGTGGCTATTGGATCTCTGTAATGTCTCTACAAATGGTTTGCTAGAGTCAACTATATAGTATGTTCTAGACAGAGAGTAGCTTTGTTCCTTTCCACTGGAGTTTGAATAAACTAGATTTAGAAATCTCCTGATGGCCAAATAACAGCCAGCTTTTGCTGCAGTAACAAATAGCCCCCCCCCCCAAAAAAGCTCAGTGGCTAATAGCACATGCATTTATTTCTTCTTTAAGGCACCTGACTTGACTGTGTATTTGTTGGCTTCAGAGGAGTATATTCTGTTCTTTGTGTCTCCCTGTTACAGATTCAGGTTGAAGAAACATGCTGTTCTCATGGCAGAGCCATTAGCTCAAGAGAGCTCAAGCTAATCCACACAAACACAATTATTTATTTATTTTAATATTAAATAATTTATTTATATATAAATTTCACATCTTTGTGATCTCTGGGGTTCACCCCCGACCATTCCCACCCTGTCCCACTCCCCCCAAGTTGTGTACTTTAATTTGGTTGTTGGCTTATTTTGACTTTTCTTCATGACTTTTTATTTATATTTCCCATGCCCCATATAGTAGTGAAACCATTTGGTTTCTGTCTTTTGCTTTTTGACTTGTTTCTGCTAATATGATTTCTTCTAAGTCCATCAATATTATAAAATTTTCCAATTTTTCATTTTTAATTGATGAGTAATATTCCATTGTGTATATACACCACATCTTTTTCATCCAGTCATCTGTTTTCAGACATTTCGGTTGCTTCCATGTCCTTGCAATTATAAATAGTGCTGCAATAAACAGCCGAGCACAGGTGTCCCTTTGCACAAGCATTGAGGTCTCCTTAGGGTAGATTCTCAAGAGAGCAATTGCTGGGTCATATGGTAGTTCCATTTTCATTAATTTGAGGGCCCTCCACACAGCTTTCCATAGAGGTTAGACCAGTTTACATTCCCACCAGCAGTGTAAGAGTGTCCCCTTCTCTCCACATCCTTGCCAGCACTTGTTGCCCGTTATATGGATGTGGGCCATTCTTACTGGTGTAAGGTGGTATGTCATTGTGGTTTTGATTTGCATTTCCCTTACTACACAAACATATTTAAAGTTTCTGCATGGGCCTTTATGTATCACATCTATTCACCTTTCTTTTTATTATTATTATTATTATTATTATTATAAAGTTTATCCTGGTTGACAGTTTAGGCCATAGACATGTAAATGAAAATTCCATAAAAGGGATGAGTATGTGGGGGGTTATGAGGGGTGAAGATGGGAGGGAGTGGTCAGGGAAGGAAGGTGGTGAGTGGTCCCCAGGGAATACAAAGATGTGAAACACATATATAATTAATTAGATTAAGAAAAAAAAAAAGGAATCAGTACAATTTCTATGCTGGGGAGAAACAGCTCTCCTGCCTGCCTGGCACTATGCAGTCACATCCGTTCACCTTTCATTTGTCATTTACTGAAGCTCAAGTCAATTGGCAGAGAAGTACACTCTACCTAGAGGGAAGCATGGTGTGGGTTTTGTAAATGAATAAACAATTTACCTTAACAAGTAAGAATTCTGATAGAGGCAATTCTGATGAGCCAAGGATTAATCACTTCATACATGGAATATTTGAACTCCTTTGCTTTTATCTCTCCCTTTGGTGATCACAGTTTGTCAGTCTTTTTGGTTTGCTTTATCTTAAATCAGAACTACTGAGTGAGAGTGTCTGAGAAAAGATTTTCCTGATTTTTTCTTTGCCTCTTATTTCTTTCAACCACTTTTAGATTTAGTCTTCCTTAGTCATATCAGTACTGGTTTCTGAAGCCCTTTCTCTACTTGATCCATGCTTTTTTCTCCTGGTGATATCACATGACATGCAAGATTCAGCTGAGTACTGTCTAAGGAACCTTATTTCCACATTCTCAGCTCAGATGCCTTTAATCCTGGCATCCATTCTAGGAGGCAGGCATTCCTCCCAAACAAAGAAGAAAGTTGAAGTTTTCAGTGGGTTGAGTCACCTGTTTTTAGTCCCATAGACTGCAGCTTCACATCCACAAAGCCTTCTGTCTACCTGCTATCTCTATTGTGATGTCATATAAATCTAAATATAATAAACTTCAGCTCTGGTCAACTCTCAGCCTTCTATCTGGTGCCTCCAGGACTAGAGTGTCTAATCAGTTGTATACATTATACACTAGTGCTCGCTTGGTAGCCTTTCTTGCCTTGACCTCCAAAAGGCCTCTCTGATTGGTAATTTCCTTTCATCTCTACCACTATCACCCAATCATAATCCTCTTTCACCCAGGCTCAGCATTGCCCAACTGTCTCCAGATATCCTCTCTTCCCCCTTCTAAGTAGTTTTCTGTATGACAACTATGAGTAATTTAAACAAAACAGAACAATTCAAACTTGTTTTCCTTGGCCCTGTTTTCCTTTGCTTTAAGAGTCTTTAATGATTTTCTATAGCTTTTAGGATGAAGACCAAAGTCTTTTCCTTGGCTTGTAGGGTTCTGCATGATGAGACTTTTTTCTCTCATTTTATTTTGCCTCTCTCTCTTTCTTATTGTCCATCTTGCAGTTACAAAGCTCTCCTTTTTCAAATTCTCGAAAGTGTCACACCCTACATGCTTTGCTTGAAATGTTCTTTCCCTGACCTCCATCCTTGAAATCTGGCTCAGATGACACTTCCTCACTGAAGCACCCCCACCTCTCTGGACAGAGAGTTTGTTTTCTCTTCTGTGATCTGTAATAGCTTGTGCATATTTTTTATGTGTGTAGACTGCATTTTATAAAGTTATCATCTGTTTATATGAAATTACCTACATGTCAAGGTCTGAGAACAGAGTTCTGTCTCCAAACAATGTTTTTTTTTTTTTTTTTTTTTGTTTTTTGTTTTTTGTTTTTAATTTTGAGACTAGGTCTTGCTACTTTTGCCCATGGAACCACAGGCTCACGTTGCCTGGGATACCATGGACTCAAGCAATCCCCAGTTTCAGCTTCCCAGGTAGCTGGGATTACCGGTGCACGTCATCATGCCCAGCTACTTTTTTGGAACTAGGTCTCGCTACGTTGCCCCAGTGGGACTTGAACCGCAATCCCTGGTCTCCTCCTTGGCTTCCTAGGCTGCTGCTTGCAGGCATGCACCACCATGCCCAGCTCCAAACAATGTTTTTTTTAAAAAACTATTCTTTTGGTCTAAGTTAAACTGTGTCAAAGCTTTCTGTAAGGTTTAAGGAGACCAAAATTCTTTGTTTGAGGAGTTCTATAATGACAAGCACTAAAATTTGGAGGCACAAGTGCTACAACCACTCTTGTCCACAATATTTATTTTTGTTGATGAAGAAAATGAAGTCTAGAGAGATAAAATAATTAGTTTAGGGTCATCAGCTGGCAGGTGTTAGGTAGTGTTAGTGTTCTGGGTTTCTTCTGGAAGGAAGTTTCCAGCATATGAGACAGTATTATTCTTTCTTGAAGTTAACATTTTCTAAGAGTTTTGCTTTGTCCTAGTTATTTATATATAGAAACCCTACATTTTAGAACCATGGATTGAATTTGTTCCTCATTTTAACTTGATGGAAAGTGGAAATTACAGAGATATTAATGGGCAGGTTTCTTGTGGCTCATGAGCAAGTCTCTCACTATGTAGTTAGTACCCATCCTTTTGGTAAATTGCTTCCTACTTGTCTGAGTGGGTAAGGGGTTAAGACTAGATCAGCCTAAGAAGACTTTTCACTGAATCTGGAATTCCCAAAAGGCTTCCTGCTAGGAGAATTACAAGATTTTATTGTTGCACGATGGACTTCAGGGAACTCTATGCACTTCTGCCCAGTCTGCTGCAATGGGCCAGCTCAGTGGAGGTCAAGATGACCTGTTAGCTGCAGACTATTTCAGATGGAGACCAGACCGAAGGACAGGGCCAGTTCTAATCCACCCTGCTGACTGGGAAGTGGCCCAGAGCTACTTAAATGAGTACAAGGAAGTATCTACATGGAACCCACATCATGTGCCCAAATGTGTTATTCTTACGTGTTAACCTCTTGTTCAAAATAATTTGCCTGCTTAAGAAATCAGCCGGCATCCTTTCCCAAACTGATCCTTGTCAAACCCTCATGATTGCCTTCAGATTTCCCCACATTCCCAGCTGTTCCTTCCTTACCCTTCAGCAATATCAGAACTATTGTTGCCAGAGTCGATTGTCAATGCAGTCTCCACCATCTGGCTGCTTGCAAAGAATGGATAATCCTTTTAAAGTCTTAATGCCCAAAGATGATTTATTTGGCCTTCTTTTCTAGTACTAGCTTTTAGACAGTCTGTATTATATCCACAGATTTTGAATTTGAATCCTAGAGATGAAGAACAGTTAGAAACAGAAAAGAGTGCCAACAGAATTATGTAAAATTAAATTTGGAACAATGAATTTTGTTAATTTCTCTAACATGGAAGTCTTCTTGTCTGTACAGAGGAAGAGTTATTGATAGTGAGACATGAGACATAACATAAAGAGAGCCTGGTTGCTGAACAGCCCTACTCTGCCTGGTACCAATTCCAAATTAGGGCAAATATTAAGCTTTTTCAGCCTCAGTTTTCTTATCCATACAATGGGGGCAGTGAGATTTTTTTTAAAATTAAAAAATTATTATTGATTGACTGCATATATGTATATTTTACATCATTGTGTACCCAGATGTTCTCCCACCACCATGTCACCCTTGAACCATCATCCTGGGCCTATGTTCATTCCTCCCCTGATTTAGCTCTCCGTCCCTTGCCCACCCTAGTTGTTTATTTACACAATGGAATATTATTTAACAATTAAAAAAACCAGACTTGTGTCATTTGTGGTAACATGGATGGAGCTAGAAGGAATCCTGCTAGCGGAAATAAGCCAGAAAGAAAGGAGATAAATACCGGGTGCTCTCACTTATATGTGGGCTATAAGGGAAACAAACAAAATGACAAGAAAAAGTTAAAACTAACAAATTGACAACAGAACCAAGTCAGATAGATTACTTTTTAGGTCCATGGAAAGGTTTTGTGGATTCAAAATCACCCTTAACATTGTGAGGGTCCTCTGTGTGGAGTCCAGCCTCCACCCTGCCCCCGAGTTGTGAGGAGATCTGCATCCTTGTGTACACTGTCTTCCAGGAGACATCTTTCAGTTGTGACCCTGACATCTCAGAAATATGCTTGATAGAGTAAGTGTTCTTCCCATAGCCAGCACTTTGCCTGCTTATTCAGCAAAGCCCAGGCTGGAAGAGAACTCCAGCAGATGAAATTGGAGGTGGTAACCAGGCATTGCTTCCCTGCCACGTACCTTTGTTAACCTCAGGGCCACAAGCTTCAATGATCTATTCTCCTTGATCAATGACACCTTGCCTCCATTTTCCCATGCTAGGCACCTATTTATTTATTTGACTACAGTGGAGCAGTTGCTTATTTCTAAGGAGGCCTATGGTTTCATATTTATTTAAGTGACTAATTAATTTGTTATTTTTAATTGATTACACACATATGTATATATATATATATATATATATATATATATATATATATATATACTTTTTACATCGTTGCATACCCCAAGGTTTCCCACCACCATGTAGGCACCTTTTTATTTTAACTGACCCTCTTACCTTTACTCCCACCATCTTTCACTCAATGACCTTCCTTTAAAGTGTTGGCTATGTGTGTCAGTGTACCTTTTTCTGTAAAAGTCTCTGACTTTTCAAGTTCTAGGCCAAATGTGGTCTCCTTTTGAAAACCCCCTCTGACCTTTCAGGGTGTTAAGCTCAGGGTCACTGGCTCTGGATGAAGGGATGGGGCAGGGAAATGAAGACCTATGCTCTTGCTGAAACACCATCCTTTGATACTACACTTGATCTTAGCCAAAAGGCCAAGAAGCAATAGGAACACCATCCTTTGAAATCACCCCTTCTATCAGGTGGTCAAATACACCTAGACCCACCACTTTTTTTCTATTTTAAAACACTTGTTTTTATCCAAATATACATACAATTTAAAGAGTTGCAGTTCTCAAAATTTGTTATCAAGAATCACTGTCTTCTATCCTTCCCCTGCCCCCCGTGTTTTCTTTTTCTTAGAGGCAGACACTTCAAACTCTTTCAGTTGATTTTTTTCAGTCTTTTTTAGAAAATATGCTTATGTTGCTCCTATTTGATTTTTCGCATTCTGCACTGCTTATTTACTTTCCATTGAAAAGATAAACCACTTAATCCCTGGTCTTTCACCTGTGTCTTCAATACACATGCCTCCCCTTGCCTCATGTTTGATTGCTAAGCCAGTTTGTCCACCTAGTGTGACACACTGGTTCCCCAGCCCTCAGTAATTGCTACTGCTGGCCATCTGACTGTTCAGATCAGATAATCAGACATGCTCCTTAACCCCTTCCTCTGTCTCCTCACCCTTCCTCCTCTTGTGCTTCTTTCCCTCCCACATCCAGTACTCATGAAATTAAATCAGTTTTATCCCTGGCCTACCTCTGATGGTCATCCCATGACCACTGTCACCCTGAGACTCCCTCAGGACACCATGATAAGCTGATCTCCTGTCATACCACCCACTAAGCTCCTCTTCACCTTCCAGTCAGGATGTGTTTCCTAAAACACACACAGACCATGTGATTCTTATACTTCAAACTCTGGCACATGTCTTAGGGTCCACAGAACAAAGTACAAGCTCCTCCCCATGGTGGGAGTTGGGGGGGAACACCAGGCTTCCTTCGCCACAGCAGTTTCTCTTCCTGCACACAGATTGACTTCCTTGCTGTGGGGTTGGGCCACATGAAATATGAGTGGCAGTGACATGTGTCCTTTCTAGGCCCAGGACAGGAACAGCTATGTGCCTGTCTCAGCTCTTCTGTCCTCCACAGTGGACCTCTGATCCCCATGTCCAGTAGCTGCAGGATGGAGGAGGGCTACCCTATCCACATGGAACTTTACATAAGCGAGAAATAAATCTTTGCTGTGCTCAGCCAACTTTTGACTCTAACATCTCTCTTCCTTCCCTCTGACTGTAATGACATGCCAAGTTTGTCTCAGGTTCTAGGCTTTTGTGCATGTAAGTCTCGTTTTTAGAGTGTCTCCTTGTCATCCACCTCCTCTGTCATATTACCTGGCTCATCCCAACTCAATCTTCATGCCTACCTTAGAGTCACTTCCTCTGGGAAGCCTTTCCAGGAAGCCAGTCCTCCTGCCGTTGGTAGGGTCTCCGTGTGTCTCTCCGGACTTCTGCCAGCCCTTTGCTCTCACTCTCTCCTGACATTGCCAGCTTCCTGGAGTTCCTGCCCACCTAGATGGAGAACTCCCTGGGGCTCCTGGCTTGGACCCTTTCCTGTGGTATTCTCAGGGGGAGGTGCTCGGTTCACTTTTGGGGGGAAGATCCAGGAGACCTCAAGGGAGGTGCTATGAGGAAAAGCTGTAGCTCAGATTTCTTTTGCCAAGACTTTCTGGTGTTTTAAATTCCTGAGAGTGTTGATTAGTGGCTTGGGGGAAACTGTCTAGTCAGACAGAGCTGATTTATCTTTGGTCTTTCTCACTGTGTAATGTTAGCAAGTTATTTAGCCTCTTGAGCCTTGATTTTATCATCTAGTGGGGATACTAGCAATAAGAAGAATGATAATACCATCTGCCTCGCTGACTTGTGATGATTAAATGTATTGAGATATATAAGCACTTAGAACAAAGTTTAGTATATAGGGAAGTACTCAATAAATGTTAGATATAGTATTATTTTTACAATATCCTAAATGTAAATGTGGTATGCTGGATTGGATCCTGAAACAGAAAAAGGGCATTGGAAAAAAAACTGATGAAATTCAAATAAAATTTGAGGTTTAGTTCATGGTAACATTCCTATGTCAGTTTCTTAGTTTTAACATGTATCGCTGTGGTGCCAGATCACTTTAGGGGAAACTGAGTGTGGGGTATATGGGAACTTTGTGCTAGCTTCTTAACTTTCCAATACATTTAAATTTGTCCTAGGATATATTATTAATCATTCTCACAATGTCCCAATATGACATAAGCATAGAATGATTGCCTTTACAGATGAAAATATTGAGGCCCACTAGAATTAACTTGCCCATGCTCACCCCTTAGGATCTAGTAGTGGGAGTGATGGATGGGTTGGAATTTAAATAGAATGCAGTATGTTGTGGTAATCATTTTTACAATATATACATATATCAAGACATTATGCTTATAGGATATTATATGTCGATTATATCTAGTAAGCCTGGGAAAAGAAATAGAAGTCAACAGTTAACATTTATTGGACTCCTTCTTTGTTTAAAGCACCACTCTAGTGCTGTGTGAATCCAGAATAACAGGTGGTCTCTGTCTCAGGTCATTACAAGTTGGAAGCCCAAATTCATACAGAGGTAAGGACAGAATCCAGGGTGGGAACCTGGTCTCAGGAGAACCATGCTCCTAATCATTGTACTGGACAAGTAGAGGGGGGCGGGGATCACTTGCAATTCACAGCAGAAGTACAGGGGTAAAAACAGAAGGGATACCAGCTTCCTGGGTGGGTCTTTGACATGTGCCGTGAACTTGAGCACAACTTGATGAAGTCGAGATAAAAGGAAAATGCCAAGGAATGGTCTTGAAGTCTCAGCTGAGCTCTCCTGTCTTGTACTGCCTTTGCTTTTTTCTCAGCAGCCCTGAGAATTGAACCCCACTGGTATATGCTTTGCTACTCTGTTTAGCACTTCAAACAGAACCAGCAGCACACACGGAGCAGGGGTCTTGGGAGACAGGCTGCTGGGTTGTTTCTTATCACCTGTGTGATTTTGAACTGGTTTCTTCGCCTCTCTGAGCTTCAAGAAAACTAGGATAATGAAGACTGGTGTATAGGTTGACCAGGTGAGAAAATGTGTTCAAAGCTAGGTATGATACTGGGAGTTTGGACTCAGTAAGTGGTTGCTCTTTTGTGTATTCATCCTTTGTTCAGTCTATGGTTTCTGTGATGGGCTTTGTGTTATGTTGTTAAACATTTCCTTAGAAGGTATCTTTGTGTAAAGGACATGGACCAGGGAGATCTGTTGGTGACCTTGGTCAATTGTTTAATCCATTCAGGCCTCGGTTTTCCCACTGTAAACTGGTATCAATACTCTAGAGTTGTTGTGATATAGACAGTGTTGCTTAATAATGGGAATATGTTCTGGGACATTCTGTGAAGCGTCCTTAGGTGATTTTGTTGCTAAGTGAACTTTGTGGAGTGAATGTGTGACCCTAGATGGGAATATGGTAGGCTATTGCTACATACCTAGGCTATGTGGCACAGTCTCTTGGGACCATTGCTGTAAATGTGGTCTATTGTTGACCGAAACATTGTGGAGTGATGAATGGATATGTCAGATGGACTGTGAAGATGACTCATAGATGCATCCCTTTAATGTTAGTTCTTGTTATTGGGTTTGTCTTCATTTAAAATACATTAACCTTGACTTCTCCCAAAATGGTTTGTCCTTTGAGGACAGATTTTAAATCTCATATTTCTCATTTACTTCCTTCAGTTTTTAGCTGAGGCACATAGTAGGTGCTCATTAAACACAATTATGTAAGCTTTGGGGTAGACTTCCTCAACATCTAGATGCACCTAGATGGGGTCAGCTTGACCTCATCCCACTGAGGCTCAGGGAGGGCCCGGAGCAGGAAAGGACAGTCTGTGAAATAGTCACCAAACATTTATTTTACTAATAGGTTTCACGTCTAAGACTGCTTTGCAGGAGTGGGATGGGGAAAGCGAGGGAGAAGCCAGGGAGCCTGGAAAGGTATAGTGGAGTGGTCTGGACAACTAAATCAGCTGAGGGAACCCATCCTGGATCGAGTCAGTCCTGCCTTGAAAAATACGCCTGCTGACTCGCACCTTCTGCCCGTGCTCGTCCTCGTCCTCCGTCTCCTCCGTCCTGCGGCGGGTGCTCTGGTAGAGCACGGCACACACGCCTGTGAGCCAGGCAGCTACCGTGCCCGCTGAGAAGATGCAGAAGCCAATGAGCAGCAGGAAGATGTAGTCTTGACTATCCAGGTGTGTGAGGCACATGTACCGTAGTGGATTCCCCACCTGTGTGATGGGCCACCCTGCCAGCTCTGTGGGCTCCACGCAGGTGGCATGTTCTTCATCTGAGGAAAAACACAGCAAGTAGAGTGCTGAAATAGTGGGACCCCATGGGTTCCTATGCCAAAGGGGACCTGATGGGACTGGCTAGACCCTGGCTGTTTCAAGGGTCATTGGTGGGTCAGCAGCACCAGTGTCACGTAGACCTTGGCTGAAATGCAGAATCTTAGGTACTGTTTCTGACTTCCTAAAGTTAGTTCTGTCCTAATGAGATGCCCAAGTAATCATGGGCACTTGAAAGTTTGGAAAATATTACACTTGAATGACTTTTGCCCCAAATTTGGTTGAATCCCGGTCATTTTCTGAAAATGGTTTTCCTGCTTGAGGATCCTCAAGGAATAAGAGACAACAGGGCCAGGGAGATTGCAGACTTAAGCAAGATGGTCTTGGAGTGTTGATCCTCCACTGACCTCAACCAATATGCATGATGTCTCCCAGTCTTGTCCCCCAGACTTGTCCTAGTTTTCATGGCCCCCATCTTTCCATCCTCCTTCTCTTCTCTCCACTTGTGCTGGAGGCCTAACAAGTGAGCTTTAAGGCCATTCAGGCACCATGCACCACTTGGCTCAACTCATTTTCCCCTGGGAATGCCCACTGTGTGTTTACTGTGTCTATCATCTCCTACCCAGGAGAAGTAGGGGAGTTCAGGGGAAAAAAAAGAACAGTAGGGGAGGCAGTTCTACTCTCAGCTGTGACATTGGCAGCAATGATGGATCACACGATCAACATGAGTCTTCAGCTCCTTTTAGCCACTGACTCAGCCACATGGCCACTTCTCTGGCAACCCCACACCCCCCAGAAGGAGCACTGTGACTTCCGTATACAACAAAAAGCTGAATGAACCCTGCAGTTGGACAGACTGGGGTTCAAATCCAGACACTCATTCTTTGACCTTTTGTGAAGCTGGCCAGGATACCTGATTCTCTCTCTGAATCTCATTTTCTCATCTTATAAATGCAAAGAATGGTCCTTATGCTTGGGGTAATGAGAGGATTTCACTGCCACAGATGAGATGGCAAGCTGTTGTACCTGCCGCACAGCATTGCTCAGGGGCCCGAAGGGGCTCTCGGTTTTGCATTTTTCCATCTTTGAAAAAGATGTTGATACCAAGGTGCCAGGGTGAGTACATGCAGCAGGCAAGGGATACACGAACTAAGTCAGGCCTGAGATCAAAGTGTGTGAAAACAGGGATCAAAATCAAAATAGCAGCTAATATTTGCCACGTGCTGACATTATATATGCTATATACACTATCTCAATTAATTTTTATTATGACAACATTGTTATAAAATGATCATGTTGCAACATATAACATGATAATCCTTGTTTTACGAATAAGGAATCAGACTCAGAGAGGTTTCAGAACCTGTAGGTTCTAGATGATTTGCAGTTTCTAAGGAGGAGAGAGAAGATAGAGAAAATGCAGATAGAGCTCTTTGAGCTGGTTTGGCGTAAGTGGGAGACACAAATACAAGAAAGCATTCCCTTTTTTTGGGGGGGGTATAAAAAGTCCAGGCTATGAAAGGTATTGATATTTGTAATGACCTATGGAGGTGAGACTGGAACTTGAAGCAGGAGAAATAGAGAAAGGAATGCAGAAGAGAATTTACTGGAGAGGATGCAGTTGGGCTTGGAGCTGGAAAAAGCAGGCCAGGCTGAATCCTCTGTAAGTTTCCCTGCAGCTGGACACTCTTTCCTTCCCCCACTCTCCTTGACTTCTGAGTTGTTGCATCTATGAAGTTGCTTGTACTTTCAGGAAGAGTACTGGAAGGGTGTGATGCCAGTGAGGACTTGGAGGAGGGCATGAACATAGCCAGGGAGCCAGCTGAGGGGCTGTTGTCTCCATTGTCACAGAGGAGAGGAGAGGAAGAAGCCCCTCCTAGTGGGTGTCATGTGAGCATCTTGTTCATGATGCCAATTGTAGTGCAAGCTCACCAATCTGGGTAGGTTGGTTCTAGCAGTTACAGAGATATACCAGGCAGGTTAGGTCAGGTTAGGTCAGGTAAGGGCCAATGCCAGGCTGGGAGGTGGAGGTTGGCGTGAGGGGGTGGACTGAGAGGCAGGGGAGCCCCTTTGCTCCCCAGGAATCTCCACACTCTTTCCCTGGACTTTTTTTCTCTCTGGCTTTTCCTTCACATTTTCTATTTGCTGTGTTCTGTCTCATGCTCTCTCACTTCAGGGTGATGCCCCCCTCTTTTACCCTTTCTTCTCAGGTATGTCCACTCATACATATGCACACCCCTGGGCCAGGCGTATAATCATGGGGAGGGTGCAATACCACAGGTGCTAGTAATATAGGCTAATGGAGGAAAAAGCCACCGGACCAACTCATTTACCCTACAGTGGGACAGTGGAGGCACCCCTGCCTAGTGGGAGGAGCAATCTCTTAGAGGCTAAGGGGAGGGAAGTCAGGTTTCTGTTAAGAGGCAAGGACACAAAAAATGCCCCTGTAGCTCTCTCCATCACTTTGGCTCCAGAACTCTGAGGGCTGGACTGGTGATGGGACCGGGAGACTCATGGTGACTCTTCAGGGACTCTTGCCAAAGACATCATGGATCACCTGCCTGAGCCCTGGTGCAGGCATGCACAAAGAGATGTATCTGAGAAAGGAAAGCACAGGATTTTGAGGGCCTGGGGTGTGCCTAGGGGGGTTCAGCTCCTTCTATTTTTGAGAAGATTGGGTTCTCCAATTAGGTCTTGGGTGGCAGAGATGAGACTAAACATTAAACACACATTTCCCTATTTTGGAGTATTACCTTTGAAAGGAGCAATTAGGCAGTGATTTTAATGCATTGTTAGTCTGCTCTTAAGTGGGGGACGTGAGTGGTTTTGTGGGGAGGGGTTTTCACCACTGTTTTCTCTCTCCACCCCATTCCCTGTCACTGAAAGGTGTGAATTCTCCACTTCCCAGCAGGTTTCATCTCTTAGGCTTCCTAATTTCCCAGCTCTGCCCACATCCTTGGCAAGCCCAGCTCTACCCAGACTCTCAGACTCAACACTCTTTGACTCCCCAGGGGATTGAGGAATAACTTCCAGCCTACCTGGCCTGGCATTCAGAACCCTCTGGTCCCTCTACATTTCCCACTTTACTTCCCAGGACTTGAAGCCTCTAGTCAAATTAATGATTGTTTTGGGGTTACATCTTGCCCTTATGGGCAGCTAGCCCTTGTTCACTCTTCCTTTTGCACTGAATGTACTTTCTTCAATTTTTGCATGACTAAGTTTTTCCTATCCTTCAAGATCTAGTGTAAATGCATGTATCCCTAGGACCTCTTCTTCCAGCCCTGAAATTCTACAGCTCAGAGCACTTGGAGTTGTTTCCATGCCACAGAACTCATTGGCAGCCTTTCCCTTCTATCCTCTCATGATCCACCTTGCTTGCTTCATAGTTACTTATCTGAAAAAGGATGCATCTTTTCTCCCTTATATGACAGACTTTTACATCCTAAAAGCATGATTCATGTCTGATCACTACTGTTCTTAGTAGTGAGAGCTTTCATTCATTCATTGAGTGAGTTACCTGGTTTTTAAATATTTGGGGAGTCTGCAATATTTTTTATTATTGAATCCAATTTGATTCTACTGAAGTCAGAGATATATGTTCTTTGATTTCAATCTTTTGAAATTTACTGAGAATTTGCATTATGGCTTAGCATAAGGTCAATTTTAAGACATTTTGCTTGTACACTGAAAAAATGTATATTCTCTCTTTGGACACATTGTTTTGTGTTTGTCAATTAGGTTATGGTTTTATACAAATCTTCTGTATCTTCACTGACATTTACTTATATACTTATTGACTTTTAACCTGTAAAATTATTCTCGGTTACTATTAGTTTATTGGTTGTCCAGTTGTTACTGCAAGAAATGTTAAAAAACCATCTATTATAATTGTACATCTGTCTACTAGTTATAGTTCTAATTTTACTTTAGTAGTTTGAGGTTATTTTACTTATACATATAAAATTGTAATGGTTGCATCTTCCTGGAGTTTTAGCTTTTCTCATTAATTTCTAGTAGTGAGTGCTTCTTGCCTTAAAGTCTACTTTGTTTGACATTAGTATGACTATATCCTGAATTGAATTTCTTTTGGTTAGTATTTACACTATAATCTTTCCCCATCTTTTTACTTTTAGTCTTCTGTGTTCCTATGTTTAAGGTATATTTAAGCAGTATGTAGCTGGGTTTTGTTTTTAATCCAACCTGGCAAAGTTTGTATTTTAATAAGTTTATTACCATTTAATGTTAAATGGATAAATATGTATTAACTATTTGTCTCTATTTTTGTCTCTCTCCCTCTACTTTGTTGCCTTCTATTTTATTGCCTTTTCTTTAGCTTGTTAGTCATACATTCTTTCTCACTCTTGTCTGATGTCTTTATAAATTAATCAGAGGTCTACCAATCATAGCCTGAGATGGTAGGCACCAATAGATGTGTTTTACAAACTTGAACTCTGTTCTTGGTCATCCCACCTGTTCATTTTAAGTATTCCCATGCCATAGAATGAATGATGTATTCATCAATTATTCTCCAGGCTTTTTTTGTCTCCTTGCCTAAAAAAGACTGCCAGGTACTAGTGTGTGTGCTGTGCACTGTACAACTCCAGGGGGTTCCCCTCCCATTATATACAAGTGACTAGACTCCTTGTTACCCCTCCTCTGCCCCACTCCATGGCCCCAGGGCATCTGCCCCAGTTAGAGCACCCAGATACAATTACAGCTTTCATTAATGTTTAAATTCTTTCTTCAAAAAGTTCCTAAGGAAACATAAACCAACCCCTTGTTTATTTCCACACAGAGCACATTGCTCACAGGTAGAAGAATCAGTTGCATAAATGATCTGGAGTTTCTGGGTTCCAGAACCTTATATCTATTAGTGCAGGAGCCCGGGTAACCTCCCTTTCAGAAAACTGGCTTTAACTGAGTGATAAAAGAGGAACTGCTCCATTTTGGGGGGGCTGCAGAAGGCACAGCACTTCCACCCAGGGATCTGCTGAAGGGTCCAGCTTCAGTGCCTAGAGAAGCCAAGTACAGATTGCGTTGGGCTGGCTGGGCCAGTGTGCTTGCTCAGGCACTCTCTGGGATGGTGGAGGGATGAGGACAGAAATTGGGGCCCCCTGATCTATTAAACAACAGCTATCCTTCAGAGAGAACTATCTTTTCTGCCAGCTAAAACTTGTACTTTGAACCAAAGACAGATCTAGCTTCTCAGTTCCTAGCTTGCCTGGATATCATTCGATCTATAGTACTTTGGCTTCTCTTTTAAATTTGTAAATCTATTTTTGTTTCCTCTCCATTCATTTGTCTGCCTCCTTACACTAGATTATAACCCCACAAGGACATGGATTATTTTTGTTGTTGTTGTTCACTGTTGTGTCCTGAACATCTAGAATAGTGTGGAACACAGGTTGGAGCTAAAAGTTTGTTTAATGAATTGAGTATTATTTGTTAGTCATGCCCCTTGGGATTAATGTCATTGACATGGTGCTGAGTAAGAGGAAAGGAAAGCTGGGAGACAGAAATCCGTAGGTGGGCTGACTAACATCTTGTCATCTCGGACCAGTCTATACAAGGCAGGTGTGGAACTCTGTTTAACCTGTAAGAGTGTGGGGAAGATTCAGTGAGCTTAGAGATGTGGAGTCCTGGAGAACAGGAGGAGTCCAGGAACAACAGGTGAACTGCAAGACCAAATGGAGGGGGAGCCCTTAAAGTGGGAAGAAACCTTTCTTCTCTTTCTTCTGAGAAGGAAATGATAGTAAGTGCAGGCAGGGACAGGTGTCAATGAACATGAAATAGGCATGATGTTAACGATAATCATCATTACTCTCCAGTTATTGTTTGACAGTAGAGACCCTATTTATTCATTTTTGTTCAGGGACCTCAGAGATACTGTGCGTTCCATTCTAGATCATGGTAACAACAAGGAAAATGTCACAATAAAGTGAGTCACATAAATTTTTTGGTTATCCAGCACATACAGAAGTCTGTATACTGTGCTGTAGTCCAGTAAGTGTGCGATAGCATTATGTCTAAAAATATAATGTACATACCTTAAACAAGGTGGGACTATATTATTGAAAAATGGTGCCAAGACATGTTCAACTCAGAGTTGCCACAAACCTTCAATTTTCAGAAAAATAATGCACATGGGCTATAAATAATGTGCTGTAAAGCACAATAAAACGAGGTGTACCTGTGTTTCTTTCTTTCTTTTTCTTTTTTTTTTTGGAGACTAGGTCTCCCTATTGTTGCCTGTGGAACTGCAGGCTCACATTGCCTGCGGTACCATGGGCTGAAGTAATCCTCAGCCTCAGCTTCCCAGGTAGCTGGGATTACAGACATGTGCCACCACACCCAGTTATATTTTTTCAGAACTAGGTCTCTCTACGTGCTCCCGACAGGACTCGAACCACAATCCCCAGCCCTGGCACAGCTTCCTAGTCTGCCGCTTACAGGCATGTGCCACCATGCCTCGCCAGGTGTACCTATATTTCTAATGCTTGGTTCACTGTAGATGCTCAATTAATGTCTGTTGAATGCAGCCAAGAGAAAATGGGTGGAATATTGGTCTGATCTCACACAGCAGCTTTAACTACCGGTGCCTTCAGCCTTGCTGTTTAGCTCAAGTTCCTCAGCTGGAAATTGAAGGCATCACTCTTGTGTTCTACTGTATTATGCAGATTGGGCAGCATCATGGCCTAGTGCCACCAAAGCCAATTGGCTGGCAATAATGCCCTTTTGGACTCTCATGCATGTTCCTTTGAGCATTCCTAAACCTGGCATTGGCTCCCTTCTTGGTTTACCTAGAGTTTCTTATCCTTAGCATCCAGCTGTTTTCCCAGGATGGCCTAAGCCAGGGCTCAGCAACCTATGTCTGATATGCCAAATCCATACTGCTGCCCTGCTTCTTATTATAAATAAAACTTTATTGGGCTATAGCAGTGCCTGTTCTTTTATGTATTATCTATGACTCCTTTCATTCTATAACAGATGAGACCCACCCAAAATCTAAACTAGTTACTGATATTTTATAGAAACTTGTGCAGACTCCTGTTCTAAGCCATCCCTGTATCTCTGAAACCTTAGAGAATTGCATGATTTGGGCTTGGGAAGTACAGTTCTTATCTGGTACTCTTATTTTTCTCCCTTGAATAGGTCCATATTTTTGTGAAGGTTGAATGTGATTCCTAGACTCTTAGAACATTGTAGGAAAGACCTTGAGCTTCAACAAGTTCAACACAATAATGCCTATACTTTAGGCTTTGAACTGTCTTTTTGTTTAAGTGCTTGTATAGGAGTACGATTTAGAGGTAGAAGAACTCCTTTCCATCATAAGACCTTTTCACATATTGTTAGTTCCAAGAATTCTGTCATCAGGAGATAAGCTTTCATTTCACCAATAAAATGAAGCTGAAAGTATAAAGTCTTCAGAAAGAGAGTCCATGACTTAAATCCCACTCAGGGGCAACCCTTTCTTGAATGGTTCTTGATGGGGAAGGGAGCCCTCTGCATGTCAGTGATGGGAGATGGTACTAGGAGCTTTGTGGAAACTAAAGGGAAACTATAATTTATTTTAAGTTTGCCTTAAAGGTGAACCTGCTTAGTAACTTGCCATTTGTTCAGAAAAATTCAGAGTGGACAATTGTCCTCATAGATAATGCATTATTTAGGAAAGCTTAGAAAAGCTCAGAAAAGCACCGCCATTTTCAGGCAGGAGCTTGAGTCCTCCTTGTTTCCTCTCTCGTACACCACAGGAGAACCAGCAGTTAACTCTACCTTCAAAATCTGCCTTCCACCCCACCCCTCGGTGTATCCCAATTCTTTTTTTTTTTTGGTCACCTGGACACTGGTGCCTCAGAGCACTGTGGTAGCTTTCTGAATCATGTCCCTGCTTTCCTCATAGTCTCCCTGCTTCTAGCAGGAGGACCCACTTATAGATCACCGGTTATGTCACTTCCCTGCTCAAATCAACTTTGTTAGAACTTCCTGTGCACTTAGAATGAAATCTAAAGCCTCTCTGTGACTTCCATGTTATCTGTGATCTGGGCTCGAGTTTTCAGTCTCATATTTTATGATTGTCTTCTCCACTCTGCTTCATTCACTCTTACTTTCTAACCCACTGGAGTTATTCCAGTCCGGGGCTTTTGCATTTGGCTTTCCCTCTGTCTTGCAAGCTCTCTCCACCTTGCATTGTGGTCCCATGGCTTTCCCCCTCACTTTATTCAGTTCTCTGCTCAAATGTCACCTTCTGGGATCACCCAGCCTAGTGTACCTGCCTTGTCCTCAATTCTAGCACATGTTTTCCTCTCCTTAGCTTATTTTCCTCTATAGCATTGATCACTGCTTAATTTTATGTCATATGCTTTTATGTTCACTTATTCCTTTCCCACTAGAGTATAAGCTCCATGAATTTATTTTGTTCATGTTGGTATGATCATGCCTAACCCAGGCCTGGCACTAAGTAGGTGCTTAGTAACTATCAGTAGGATGGTTGCATGCCAGTCCCAGGGTAGGCTCCTTCCCTTTATGAATGTCAAACACCCTGTACCTCACCCCTGCAAGTGCCATGTCCAAAAGCATCTTGACTATTAGAAGAAGTACATCGAAATTACAAAGATTGGTTTAATATTACCTTAGTTCTAGTCTTAGCTTTGTTTTAATTGACTATATTTAATTGACTATATATTAGTTATTTCTTCATTTGGGCTGAAAGGAAGATGAAATCAACCATGGTCTTTTCAAAAATAGATGTTAGCACATAAGGGCCAGGGACCAGGGTAGCACTTTTCACACAATGTTGACATTTTGAAAGCTTTAAGACACACCCTTCCAAGAGATCAGGGTTCCCGAATTGAACTCCTCTCACAAGGGAAGTTTTGCACCATCATTTAACCTGTTGTTTTTTGTAAGCCCACATTACTCTCTTTCTCTTCATTCCATATGGAGCTCAGAATCACAATCATGAACTGGGCTCTTTACTTTCTTTAAGAATTGCAATAACAACAGAATTGTGAGAACAACAAAATTGTGATAATGAGGACAGCTAATATTAGTTGAGCATTTATGTCCTAAAATCTACATGTGGGTTTATTTCATTTAATGATCACAACTCAAAGAAATTGGTATGAGTTTATTCCATTATACAGGTGAGGAGCTTCAGTTTCATGGAGCTCCCTGCCTGAACCCACACTGTTTGTAAGTGACAGAGGCATGACTAAAGCCAGATTGTTCACATCCAGAACCCACCTTGGTTTTACTTGCTCAACTACAGTGTGGTCATCTCAGAAACACAGGGGTAATTCATATAGTCACCTAGTTGGACTGTGTTATAGAAGCCTCTTAGAAAATGTCATGTGAAACATGCTCTTAAAAATGCAAAGTCATTCTTTGTCTTATCTCACTGAAAGACCCTCAGGTGGACCCCCATTTCCATTTGTCCTACATCAGCACATGTGTGCCCATGAGTGCTTACACTTGCCATCCCTACTGTAGTCCCAGAAGGGATGTCTCCCCTGTTCAAGGGTTACCATCCATTTGGTTTAGGGGGCCATCCACTCCTGGTTCTTGGGAGCTTATCCCCATCAGTTATCTTCCCCACCCCATGTCTGTGTTGACTGTTTGCCATCAGCACACACATGCTTGCTTTTCTCCTAGGATAATACTCCTTCTTACCATGTTTCCCTTTTAACTCTATCTCCTTCATGCTGCAACCAAACTTCCTAGAAGAGTTTTCATTGTTTCCTCCTTGCTGTTCATTATGTAGTCTACCACTGATGTCCACTCCCACAATGCCACTGGCACTGTCCAAGACATCAAGGACTCCTGCTAGTTAAATCTGATGGACACGTCTGTCTTGCTTCCTTTCTTTGGAACTCTTCTTTTGGTTTCTATGCATCTGCCCTTTTTCTAATTTCCCTTTTCCTCTATGGCAGCTCCTGGTACTAATTGGGTTATTCTTTCTACTTGACCCTTTGTGTTGGCATTTCCTTCTGTCCTTGGCCTTACTATCCTCTTATTCTAAACTCTTTTCCTGGCTGACTTCATCCTTTGGTTTCAGTGATCACACTGAGTGATGAATCCAAAGTAAATACTTTATCCCCTGTTCTCACTTCTGAATTTTAGGTCAGAACATTCAAATGTCTACTGGCTCACAGGGGACAACCTCTTAAACTTTTCAAGGTGAGATTCTGCTTCTCCCCTAAACTCCTCACCCCTCCTCCAAGGGAGTTTAGCTCAATGAGAATCCCATAGTTGTCTAAGCCAAAACCTTGGAACTTTCCATCATTTCCCCCCTTATTTTCCACATCTCATTTATTCATCACTCATTAAATAAATATTTATGGACTATTTTCTGTGAAGTATTTCCTGTCATAGATTTTTCTATTTATCAAGGAAGAAAAACACATGACTTTTGCTCTTATAGACTTTTTTGTTTATCAGAGAGGACAAACCTTAAATTAATAACCTGTCAATTATTTAGAATTGATATTAAATAAATAAATAGATAAACAAACAAACAAGTTACCAAAAAGTACAAGAGTAGGAAAAGGTCAAATTTAGTTCCCAGTTTTATTGCAATGACTTTTTTGATTGTTCCTTCTGCCTACACCCTCTATCCATGCTGCTGCTACAGATGATGATCTTCTCTTGCCTCCATACATATAGGAAACATATAGCCCTGATTCCAAGTTTCCTTCCTCTCAAAGCTTCCTAGGTATTGCCTGTCTCCCCTCCCCCAATAATCATTCATGACTGGACCCACTTCTTTTTCTTGCAACATCCATGCTCAGCAGAGTTACCTCTAGGTTGGGGAGTCTTTACCTCTGGAGATGGGACACCAAAACTGACTGCTTTGGCCATTTTTGCTCTGCTGTCTTCCAGAGGCCTATGTTGGGTGACTCAAGGGACCAGGCACAGAGGCTTGATTCTTCTGAACCCCAAGGGCTTTAGACCACCCACTCTCCAGGATCCCAGTTAGACTGAGTTAGGGAACTTGGGAGAACCACCCAGTATTCTTCCTGAACTACACACACTAGCTATCCATACTCCTACCCCCTAGACTTTTTGCATGGTTTAGGATCACTGACCCAGTGACCCTCTCTATCTCCTCATTGCTCTCATAAGGCCACTTCTCTGGGATCAACAAAGAAGGGAAGGACTACCAGGCTGGGTTTCTGTTATAAAGTAGGAGATGAACTGGCAAGGTAATTGACACATTTAGAACTTTCTACTGACTGTCTAGTCATTTCCTTTTTGGCCTCTGGTCTTTATGGCTATTCCCTGATGTAGGAGATGGGTTAGTGTTAATAGTGGAAGAGTGTGAGGACCTGAATTCATTCTGGAAATCTATGTATTGGCACAGTCATGGATGATGTTATACTTGGTGGGTTGAAATGGGGCCAGTATCCTATTACAATAGGTAAATACAAGATAAAATAGCCTCAGAAGAAACTAAGATGTTCTTTGCTCAAAATGCCCTCAAAGTGACTTGGACCAGAGACAGCACATGACCCAACCCATCTGCTTCCTGCAGATGTTTTCACTGGTTTTGTCCCCTACCTCTGTGGCACTCCTGCCCAAAGTCATCTTGAATTTGTGGGCCCCAATATCAAATGCAAGCAGGGCTACCAGGATACTATCATTTTAGAACTAACACAGAGGGACCCACTCTCCTGAAACTACCCCTTTTGTTTCCATCCTCATAAGCCTGCCACTTTCAAATTCTCACTGTTTCTGGTTATTCTCTGTCAATTCTAAGTGTCTCTTGAGGGAAATGTATCAAATTAATATTAGCCACTAACCTTTCAGTGCAAATCAATTAATCAATTTATTCACCAGTTGAGGCAGTCAGTGGAGATCTAAAATACAAACCTCTGTCATAGAGTTCCTTAAATCACAGCTGAAGGAACATCAGTATCAACTGCCCACTGGATCAGAACTTCTGGATGTGGGGTCTCATTTCTTGAACTCACTAGAGTTTGGGAATCACTGGTTATGCATGTCAGGCCTTGGAGGCAAGGCTCAGGACTGAGTCTCTTGGGGGTGGAGGTAATTATTCTCTCAAGTAGAAAATGTTCAAGACAGGAGGTTGGAGAAAGCAGAAGTGAAATCTGTCTGCCTCTTAGATCCTCTTTGGCTTTCACCTGTAACACCCTTGCATGGCTAGGCTCTGTCTGCTACTGATATCTGCTTGCTTCATTTCCTCTGTCTTGTCTTTTGGCTCAAATTTTCAAACTCTTGGCTGCAAGGGGCCTTAGAGGGACTTACCCAGGTTTCCTAAAGATAAGTGGGACTCAGAAGGGAATGGCTTGCCTTGGAGCATGGTGACATTGTTAGGTAAGGCTTCCTGGTTTTCATCTCTATTTTCTCTCTCCTGTATTCCTAGATTGTTTATCTAGAGACAGGGATTATGACTCCTTTTGTGTAGACAGAAATTACAACTCTCCTTGATCTCACCCTCAACTTCATAATACAGTTTTGGGCACATAATGAACATACAAAATATGTTTTGAAATTGATGAGTTGTGGTGTACCTGATGATAAGGAAATGGAATGATAGTGGGGAAAGAACTGATGGACTCAGAAGTCTGGAGAGCTTCAGGCTGTACTTGATCCCTTAGCTAATTTAGACTAGAAGAGACTGTATTTGAAAACTGCCAGTTTAAGTATCCTATATTAAGGATCCTATAATTAAGGATACTGCTCTGACTAATATGGCCACCACTCTGACTCACATGGCTATTGAGATGAGTTCAAATGAAAAAATGATTTGCACTAGTCAAATTTCAAGAGCTCAGTAGTCATATGTAGTTACTATATTGGACAATAGAGACAAAGACCCTTTCCATCACTGCAGAAACTTGTACAGTGCTGGACCAGAATTCAGGCAAGGAGGAGAGGCATATGGGAGACCAAGCTACTGTGTCCAGGAGTTTAGAGATTCTTGAGTTTCAAGAGCATCCCGAAAGGCCTGACATCCTGTCTCACTAAGAACCTTCATCCTGGGGGAGTTCATTGCCATGCTCACCTTCAAATAACATTAATGACTGGAAAATTACAGTCCTAGCCAGGAACTAGTCCCTCTCTTTGCTGACCTGGACCAAAAAGGAAATGGGATCTGTGGGTCTGTCTTCACTCTGTATTGATTGGGTCTTGCTAGAAAGTGCTGCCAACCGGCACACAGAAATACACCCCCATTTCTGCTGTAATTTTCTGCATGAAGTGTCCTGGGAAGATTCCTCTAGACCTCTAAACAAAGAGAGGGGTGAGCAGATTAGGGGTTGCAGATGGAAGGGGGTGTGTCTAACTGGTTAGTGGATGAAAGCTTTGTCTTTCTCAAAAGACAGACTCTTCATTCATAAGGAACTTAAGAGCTTGAAAGACAGGTACTCCTGTCCTTGAAAACTTGCAATAAAACATACTGCATTGAATTGGGTCAAGGAGTCCAAAGTAGTCAGCTTGAAAATTCTGAGAAGACTCAAGGCTATAAGAAGAATTTGATTGAGGGAGATGTGATGGTAGGTGGAGGGATGAGCGAGGGGCTCCTTCTTTATTCTTTTCCCCTCCTTTAGAGCCGAGGGAGGAGGTCCTTCTATCAATGTGGGGGACTCTGCTGAAGGGAATTGTTGCATGTGGGGTGGGGAGAGGGCAGGAGAAGGTGATATATCTCCAGTCTATTTACCCAAGCACTACCCAGAGTCCCTTTTAGGAACTGCATTTCATATAGGAGCATGGTTAATATTGTCCCTCCTTCAGATAACTTTTTAGAAACTACCACAGTAAGGATCATTGGGGAAAGTAGAAAACATGGTCTCTGGAGTGGGAAGGAAGTCTACCCAAGCTCTTCTGCCTCTGTTCTTTTATGATGAGCAGTGCTAAGATGATGGTGTCATAAAGTTCCTTTGAACTTAGTCAAGTCATGGTGAAGCATATGGCAACAGGATCAGGTACCCAGGGCACAGATTTAAGGAGCCCTCTCTCTCTGTGCCTCCTCCAGTTTTGCATTTCAGGAACCTCACTTGCACCTGCAAAATGCAGGTATTACTTGGAAGCCACATTAGGACAAGCCCATTGGTGTTAGAGGGGGCAGGTGGAGTTGGATGGGAACAAAGCAGGGAGGGGGGACCCATGGCCTAGGGCCAAGGGACTGTGAGTGCTTTGATGGTGAGATACACACAACTAAGGAGGTGTGAACCTGTTCCTCTGCTCATGCACAGTGTAGTGAATCAATGTTACCTCAATAAAGAAAAATAAATTTTGTTTGAAAAAAACACAGATTTCCCGATTTAAAAAGGACTAAACTTAAATGGCATAATGCTTGGGGGGGGGGGGGGAAGCCCATTGGAAGGCCAGGAGGGCACGTCTGTATTTCCTGTTGCCCTCAACTCTTTTTGTCCAGTTGCCCAAAATCAAGCCTATCATTTTGGCCAGGAATTTCCCTGGGCATTGACCCATGGGCTGTGAGCAGGTTGTCATGGTAGAGATTCACAGGACTTTTGTGAGGATGGGCTGTGGGAACATTTGCAGAAATAAGCACTCAGGGGAGAAAGTGTGACCTTGACAGGGTTTGGTTTTCCACCCAAGGCTCAATTCTGCTAGATTACATCACTGACCCAGGCTTTCTGTGGGGAGTTAATCCATATTTCTCGAAGTTCTGACCTTCCTGGCCAAAGTGATATGGGTCATGTGGGAGAATAGGAAGAAGAGGATGGACTTTGTGATGTCTCCAGAGAGAAGAGGGGGTAAGGCAACCTGAGTGCCTGGGGGCCATGCAGAGGGTAAGCAAGGGCATAGAGGGTGTGCCGTTGACTTAGGAATTGGTGAGTGAAGCTTGAGAGTCTGCTTGTACAGGGGGCTTTTTTGACCACTCTCCTTGACTCATGCCCCTCCCTCCCTCCTTAAAACCAGGCCTGATCAGAAGTCTTTCCTCCTCCCTCCCTTCTCCCCTTTTCTCTGTCCACACACCCCTCCCTCTACTTCTCAAGAGCCTTTCCTTGTGTACATTACATTTTCAGTGGAACAGGATGCCTGTGACTAATAGCATTTACTTTGCTATCTGGGAAAAATTTGGTCACTGAAATAGATTAAAATAAAGTTTACCATGGACTACAGTGTCCTGTTATTCCTTGGTTACCATTATAGCACTTTATCATCTCCATACATGTTGTATGTTCGTATGGCAATTCTGTTAGGTAATATCACCCCACTTTATGGATCAGGAAGCTGAGACTCAGAGTAACTGACTTTCCCCAGGGCAGTCCACGGGTCTGTGCTGAGTTGGGGACTAAAACTCAGCTCTGTAAATTCCTATTCCAGAACATGCTCTATGAACCTCAGCACCTCTCCCGTCAGCGCAAGAGTGGATCTTGCCCAACAGCAAGAATGCTTTCAACCAGACTTTTCTCCCATCCTGACCACCTAACCATTTTTTGACTTCATCTTTCCTGGGACTAATCCTCTGACTCCATCACATCCTCATCCCCTCACCCACTCAAACCCTCACCTGGATGGTTCAGATGGGACACTATTAAGTAGATGGTGAAGTCCAGTAAAGAGCAGTTGCACTTCCAGGGGTTCCCACTCAGAAACAGGGTCTGTAGTGTTAAGAGGTTGTTGAAGGCCACATGGTCCAAGGTCTGCAAACCGGTATTTCTGAGGTCCAGGTACCTCAAAGAGCTGGTGTTGGCAAAGGTGTACTTGTTAAGAGATACCAGGTGAGGGTTGTTGGAGATGTTTAGCTGCACCAGGTTGCTGAGCATGGAGAAACTGAATGGGGAGATCAAGTTTATGTTGTTGGAGCTGAGATCAAGGTAGATGAGCCTGAAGACCCCGATGAAGGTATAATCCATCACCTCCCGCAGCAGGTTAAATGAACAGTCCAAGTAAACAAGGTCACTGAGGAGTCCTAGATTCATCGCTGGCAAGAAGGTGATGTTGTTAGTGTTCAGGTACAGCCTCCGGGTGTCCAGGGGAATGTCAGCGGGGTACTGGGTTAATTGGATCCCCGTGCAGATCACTTCTTGGGCTTGACACTTACAGTTAGTTGGGCACTTTGACCCCGATACCAGTCCCATTCCAAAGGAAAAGAGTAACCACCTGGGCCCTGCGCCTGAAGCAGGGGACATAGTCAGAAGCCACGACTGCCCTCCTACTTTCCTGTGGGCCGGCGGGCGGGCACTGTCCCTCTGATGAGAAAGCTGCTGGGGGTGGGTAAGGCAGGGGAGAGGTGCTGGAAAGAACTCTAACACTAGCTTTGCGCAAAGCAATTTTCCATTACAGGAGAACTGAACTGAAGTTGAGACGGAGGCCCAGTGCTCCGCCGCCTGCCAGGCTGGGTGACTGCCGGCTGCTGGAAGCCTGCCGGCCTGGCGGCTTTGAAAGGTCTCACCCTTTCCCTGCGTTTGTAAGTGAAGGGGAGCCAGGGGAGAGCCACATGACAATGGAGTTGCCAGTTGACACCTTTGTGATGTCAGCAGCCTCAGGAGACTGCCTGGCTGAGGGAGGGAGAGTCCTCAACTCTTCTGGGTGGTGTGGGGTTGTTTTGTGTACTGTTAAGCTGACTGTCTTGGGGCTGTGGGAACCTGCAGCTATGTGTGTGTGTGGGGGGGCCTGCATGGGTTTGTGTGTGTCAGAGACAGAGAGAGAGAGAGAGAGAGAGAGAGAGAGAGAGAGAAAGAGACAGAGATTGAGATTTGTCTACCACCATAGCAAAGTATTAGGTTTGATTGGAGCCCCTAATCTGTAGGTCATAGAGGGAGGGCAGAAATCTCCAGTCTACCTCTCTCTACTGATGAATAAGGGGGTTTGTTGGAGGTGATTTCTCAGAGTGGATCTTTGCTATGGGTGTTGTATTTGAAATGGTGCCATTTTTTTGTTGTTGCTGTTGTCCTCTGGAAAATATGCGAAGGGGGGGGCGAGGAACTTGAAATGGGGCAAAGGGAATTCCTCTGATAAATTGACATTGTTAAGATTGTGTTTCTAGTATGCGTACAACCCTATCAGCACTTGAAATATTTATTTGTACTAGTATTTTAAGACTTTTTGAAAGTGTAAGTTACTCCCACTACAACAAAACCCTAATGTATAATAGCTGAATGTAAGTATATAAATTTTTTCTTCCCATTTGTATTGTCCCAGAAGTTTTAAAATAGTGAGTGCCTTTTAGTGATTCTAGTGTGAGTTTGTATATGTTAACTACTTGAGGGGTGATGGAGTGTGAATTTGGAGGGAATAATTGGGGGTCTGGAAGCTTAAGAGTTGTGGTGCAGCATTCACTCTACACGGGAAGATGTACTGAGTAGAAATGAAGTAAAAGCACCTTAAGAACAGAAACATATACATATTTTTGAAAATTGGATTTGATTCTTTAAAACAGTCATAGCTGGGAATACAAAATAATAAAATCTATCTTTAGCTTAGCATAGTGCTTGGCCCCTGGTATATAATAGTTATTGAATGAATGATGCGTGACTGTCTCTCATGGTTTGCTCCCTTTCCTTACATTGCTGCCAAAGGAAAAATTAATAAACTCAAGTGGATTTGTGCCTGGTTAGCTAATGCTTGGTTGTTTACTTACTCAGCATTCCTAGGGTGACTGGCTGTGAATTAATATGATGACTTAGGAGTGTTTACCAAATTGAAAGTGACCTGATATAAGTAGAAATTTGAAACACTTAGAATAATGATGCAAACAATAGTTAAACTAATTGAAGCAGGATTTTATTGATGGGGAGGCACCCTTTCCTTATAATTAAAAAAGTTCTTTGCCACATCTTACATGATTGCCCAGGGGAGGATTTTGGTACATGAAGTCTGTGGAGAAGAACTGATTTCCAAAGTGATTGTTTCCTCTGAGACCAGGGTAAGGGTGTGGTTTGATGGGAGGGTCTGGTGGGGATGCTTTACTTAGAGTCTCTGCCATCTGTTTCCTTTTGATGAGAGATGATTGTGGATGACCTGCCAGCGCTGGTGACTGTCCACCTTTTCTTTTACATTTTCCTCCCTGTTTCTGATTCCTCCTTTCCTAAGGCAGCAGGATCTTCATTTAATTTCCAGTCTCCTTATATAGATCCTCTTTCTCAAGGCAGTTGCCTCAGGCTCAGGGTTACCTGTTTTGTATATGATTTTAAGTACTCTCACATAGAAAAGCCTTAGATAAATAAGGCACATGAAAGATTCACTCTGTGAGCAATCTTTCCATGATATTGCTATTTTAACAAAGTATCATGAATTTTTAACCTCAAGGAAAAGTCCTTTCGCTCCAGGTGGCCAGGCATCTTTTGGTCTTGAAGTCTGAATACCCAAGGGTGAGTTTCAGCTTGACCAGGTGAGATCCCTGAATGTTCTGAGACCCAATAACTATTTGTTAAGCAGAGAGTGAGTGGCTAAATGGAGAAGATACAGTCTAGTCTTTCCCAAATTACCTGGTCTCAGAACTGTACAGAAATTTATTTTCAAGGATCTTTTTGTATATTTCAAGGTTCCTACTGTGGGAAGTTCTAGACTAGGCAGTCTGTACTTTGTGGAGTTGCTTAACATCTCTTTATTTTCCCCCATATCCTACTGAAGGCATTAATTATGTGTAATTAATTAGGTCTAATTAATTATATTAGATAATTTTCAAGTCTACAGGGGACATCCACATTTCTTCATAATGGAGCAGTTGCAGGTCCTTCCCAGCAAGTCAGCAGGGGAGCTATTTCAGAGCTGAGAGGAAATCCTTCCTACCCCTCTACTCACACTGAGCAGCTCCACATGACAGAGGGAATTTACTCTTCCCAGGATGCTGCTTGTGTAACTTTAGCTGTGGCTGGGTTGCCTTTGGTGTGTGAAGCCGTTTCATCATCTACCTCTGCCCCTCAGGTGGCAGGTGTGTCCACCCTTCCAGTGGCACGAGTGGGTACTGGGCAAGCTTGCAAGAAGCCTCCAGCATAAGTACACTCTCACTAGCTGGGTCTTGCACCAGCTCCTATTTTTAGCTCCTATTTTTTATTGTATCTAATATAGACACTGCCTTCCTAGTTTAATGATCCCTTGTAGGTACCACTGCTCCCGTGATGCAAAGACTAGTGGGAAGAGTTTTTTCATAAAAGACAGAGCCAAGTGGACATACCTGGGCACTCAATCCCTCTCATGATGAGGTTGTATGGCTCTGTGACCTCCTAGGGCCTGGACTTCCTTTGTGTAAAATAAGACAGGATCTCCTCCAAGTACCCTCCCAAACTCAAAGTTCCTGTAGGAATCTGTACAGGAGAGGACAAACGTTTAAAGCTTTAAGGCCAAAGCCAGGAAGACAGATATTCAAGCAAGTGCAGAGGACTTGGCACAGTCAAGCAACCCATAAGTGCTAGCCAGGAAGCACCCCAACCAGATGTGCTAAAGGAAATGTCTTTTGGGTGTACTCTTTTATTTGCTGGGGAGAGAAAGGACAGAAAGAAATGCATGTGCCATTTTATTATGTTAACATTGCTAATGTGTTTGCTCAGATATATGGGGTGAGCACACAAATTGGTACTTTGTTCTGCTTCCTGAATAGGGAATTTGGTGGGCTCAGTCGTGAAGAATATCAACATTTCAAGGACTTTAAGTGTGGGAGCTGCCTGTGGTATCCAGTTCATGCCAGTCTTTGGACACCGTGAGACCTTCTCAGCAAGGTCATCTCAGCAGATAGGGGACTGTGGCAAGTCCTACAGAAGGCAGATGAAATGAACAAGAGGTCAGTCTGGTAAAGAAAAAGAGGGCTGGGGTCAATATACACATACACACATACACATACACATACACATATACACACAGACACACACAGACACAAACTCTCTCTCTCTCCACCCCTCATTCCCCAGCTTGGGTTTGTTTTTAGTGCCAGCTGGTATGAACTATTTTTGTCTTTTTCCTTCAGGCTGCCCGTTCAGGAGATTGAACACATACTGAGTGCAGGCCAGAGGAAATCACTGCAATTGCCACGTCCCCTAGGGACACCTTTGTTTTCAGGCTTCCTCCATGTTGTACAATTATGCAGCATTCATTATCTGGAGGAATCTGAGGTGAAGATTCAAAATTGCATACTGTAATGGGGAAGGAGTTGGATCATGCTTTTAGGTTTCAACAAATTTAAGTACTATTGCCTGTGGCTAGGCTTCTGTGTAGCAGTTATCATGCCAACTCACATGGCAACTTTGAGTTCATTGATTTGGGAGGAGGGCATGGGCCCTCTTTGTGGGCTCCTTATAGATTTCAACATGGAGAGACAACTGTTGTTATGGTGTGGGCTTTGAAGGGAGAGGAATTCTCGAGTGACTTTCGCAAGTATCTTGGCTTCTATGGACATTCATCTCCTCTGGTAAAACATGGATGACAAAACCGCTTTTCCAGGGTTGGTGTGTAAAGATGGCATGTGATTTGCTGTAGCACCATAGCTATCCACCCTGTGTCAGGAACATGATTCCAAAGCTCTGTGACTCAATGTTGCATGAGTCCATTTCATAGATAAAGAAATGCAGCTCCAAAAGGTATCTCTGGTCCAGGTCACAGAGCTGGTGAATGAGTGATGGAGGCAGATTTTGGTCCAGGAAGTTTTTTTTAAAAAAATTTTTTTTGTGGGAAGAAAGCAAGTTACATAGATAGGTATATATATTACAATGCCATAATTACAAAATTATAACCATGCAAAATAATATATTATTTACTGATGTATGATTTAAAAGTTTCAAATACCACTGGAATGGCAAATATCAAATCCAGTGTACTGATTATTATTTCTGGGAATGTATAATGGGGAATAGGATAGAAGAAATATGGTCCAGGAAGTTTTACTCTTGAAAGCAACCCCTTCATTACTAGCTGGCCCGCCACATCATGTGCTAGTGCAACTCTCCTGTTTCTACAGGCCCCTCCTGGCACCAGAGGGGGCCTTGACTTCAGAACAGATCAAAGCACTGATGCTCATGTCTTCTGTGGCACTTCACATTTTGAAGATAGTGATGACTTTTCAGTTTCCCCCTTAAACTGGAGTCCCTCTTCTCTTATCCTAGCTTACTGTGCGGTAGCCGTGTCTTGAGTGCAGCTGCTTATCTATCAGTCTGACATTACTCTCATTAACATGAAAAGAATTACATCCTTGTGCCCCAAGGCCTCATTCAGCTCAGAGCTCAGATGTTAACTATGTCATTCACTAATACCTAAAACATACTCTTCTCAGGTATAAAACCTCACAATTAGGAACAACTCAATAAAATGAGCAATCTAATGGTACCTAAATCTGACAAAATAGCAGTTTGTTTTTTTAAGTCTGTATTTATTGATTACATATACTTTTTATATATATTTATTGATTATATATATTTTCTTATAGCATTGTACACCCCATTTCCCACCATCCTGTCATTATCACCATGATTGTCACCATGATACTTTCTGCTCATCCCTTCCCTGATTTTGCCTGCTCTCCCTCCCCCTCCCTTGCTGTAGGCTTCAGTTCTGTTGTTAGTTTGATAGCAAAACAGCAATTTGTGACCCATCTTCACTTTAAAAGAAGTAATTCTTGAAAAATAAATTTGGATCTGCTGGAAAGAGAAAAAAAGGCATCATTGCTGTGTGGTTCATTTATGCTTTGGGATTCTTTGTTTCAAAACATTTATGACACTTTAACTTAAAAATTCTTATATTAACCTTTTGGACTGTTTTGTATAATTGTCTTCCTTTTGCAGGTGAGGAAGGTAAGGAAGAAACAGCTTGCATAAGCTCCCGCTAAAATGAGTGACAAAACAGAAGAGGTTGACTTACCTATGCTTGAGGTGAACAAATCCCCCTTGTAGTCACATGCAAGGGAGGAAATCCTTCCAGGTATTCCTCAGGCAAACCATCCAGCACTGCAGAATTATCAAAATCCCTGATCTGGTAAAACCAAGCTGGTGGAAGTGGCTCCGTCATCAAATGTGGCCACCCCATGGTCCATTCTCTTCAAGGCTGTCCTCACTACCATTGCTACATCCCTCATTGTTGCTGTGCTTGACTAGATTCAGAAAGGGGAACCCATGGGGCTTAGCTAGTGGTGAGCTAGTTGAAGACCAATCAGACTTATTACTCAGAACAGTATTTGATGTCAAAATTCTAATGCAATGAAAGCCTTTGTGGGGTTGGGATGGGGTGAGGATGGTTCTGGAGAGGGCTCTACCCCACATAGTCTCATGGGAGGTCAGAAAGAGTACTGAAGGGAAGTGAGTCTTGTTTCTCCAGTATTCCTTGTGCACAGATTTTAAAGAAAATGTCTTGTAGAGACATAAGTGCTTCAGGCAGGTGTGAGAGGTTTGTCTACCCTATGTTGTCTAGGGGTCAACTTGGATTTTGATTTGGAAAGAGAAGAAGAATGACATTAATCCTGAGTGAAGCTGATGAGAATGTCTTCAAGCCTCAACAATTTCCTAGTGTCTTTAAAAGCTATTATTGTTTTGGAAGTTCTGGCTGTCAGAGATAAATGGCTATCCTCCACCAGAGCCCAGAAGGACAAATGGAAAGATTGGAGTGGAGCCAGGGAAGGGAGCACCCCAGGGCTCAGTGGAAGGAGGCCTCTGGACCTTCAGGGAAGACTGGTATTTCCCCTCAGGACATGTAACCCTGTGCTTTGGGTGGGCTCTTTCTAGCATTCACTTCCTGTACACACTGAAAAAGTTCCCTTGGTACCAAGATGGAGGAAAGCAAATGACTGTGGCAGACTGCAGTGGACAGACCCATTGCCAGGGGGGGTTCTCATCTGAACTCTCCTCCATGAGATCCCCCATGAGAGCAGCCGTGCAAGGCCCCTTTTGCCTTTCCTGGTGTCCTTAGTCTAAGTAGCAGAGGCAGGATGACCAACCTGCCCTGAGGCTTAAAAGCCTCTGTTTACTGGATCTCATCCTCCTTCTTTCTGGAGAGCTCACTTCAGACGTCTTTCCATCCCCCACACTGTGGAGGTGAAGTGTCAGAAGAGTGCTTATGTGAAACACTTGTCCCTATGTCCTGCGGTGTCTTTTGGCTGCTCCCTTTCACCCCTGTCTTCCCAGCTTACAACTGCCATGCATCTGTACAGAAACAGGCCACATTGGGTTCTTTCTGAGAGATTCTTTCGCTGTTGCCCTAGTAACAGAATTATTAAACCAAGTTCCAGCTCCAGGAGTGTTTGTGCCTGGTGAGGTAATGTCTGTCGCATCAGTCTTTCTTTTCATCCCCACTACCCCCGCCAACCCCCACTCCCTCCAGGCCCCTGTACCTCACACCTAGTCTGAAGTACTCATTTCCTCACTGCCTCCTGCCAGTCCTCCCAGCTCAGAAACACCCTTTCTTAGATTCAGACTCCTTCATGGCCAAATTCCCCATCAGCTGGCATCCACTCTCCTCAAGGTTGCCCCCACAACCATTATTACACCCCTCATTGTTCCTGTGCTTTACTGGAACCAGAAATGGGAACCCACAGGGCTCAGCTAGTGACAGGTTGATTGAAGACAATACAGTGGAATGTTTGAGCCTATCAGACTGTCTATGAAATATAAATTCTCTTGCCAAATAGCTGTGTGGTCTTGAGCAAGTTTCTAAACCTCTCTGAGTCTAATTTCCTCAAATGCAAAATGGAGGTGGTGGTGTTTGAACCTTCTCTGTCTGATGGAAGGTCATCTTCTGAAGTGTTTAACGTAGCCTCTGTGAACATTAGAAAAGCATCCAGTGTGTAAGCTGTGATGGTGAAGATGACAGAGGAAGTGGAGGGTGGCCTGAGCAATGGAATTGAGAAGAGCTCTTAATGTTGATGAGTGGGTGGAAATAATGCAGACAAGGAATCCAGGTGCAGAAGGAACAGATTTAGGAGAACAGAGACTGTTGGGAACTTTTGAGCTTGATATGTTGTTTACATTATTATTGCTTATGTAATTCTTACAGCAACCTCTTGAGATAGGATTTTAGGAACTCAGCAAGGTTAAGCACATTTGCCCACCATGACCAACTGGTGGAGCTGGGGTTTGAATACCCATCTTTGTGTCTCTGGAAGCTGCATGCTCTGTTGCATACATACAACCCCTAAATTAAGTTGCATCTTAAGTTGCAAAGTCAAAGCAGTCTTCCTCTTCTTCTTCTTCCTCTTCCTCTTCCTCCTCCTCCTCCTCCTCCTCCTCCTCCTTCTCCTCCTCTTCTTCTTCTTCTTCTTCTTCTTCTTCTTCTTCTTCTTCTTCTTCTTCTTCTTCTTCTTCTTCTTCTTCTTCTTCTTCTTCTTCTT